>JAJPUD010001908.1:26790-41938 GCA_023553655.1 Myrmecobius fasciatus
TGCAACATTTGTACAATTTTTTACTAAGAGTTCTCTTTCTTTCCATTCTCCAAAATCCTTCTTTGTGCTTTGGGAAATACTGAACCCTTTCATTTTAAGATCTACAAAGTACTTTCTTCAAACAACTTGATAAGATAGGGAATAATAACTTACTGCTATTGTGCTTTAAAATTTACAATGATTTTTATATGTTTCCTCACTTGAGCCCAACAATAACAACACAAAGTCAATATTATTCCCATTTGAAAGATGAAGTCTAGCAAGTCCTTGCTGCTGAGGAAAGTAAAGCTGGTGGATTGCTTGAGTCTGGGAATTCTGAGCTGCAGTAAGACACAAAGTTCAGCATTAATATGGTAGGCATTCTGAAGAGAAATAGTACTAGACTATCCAAGGAGGGATGAATCAGCTTAGTTTGGGAAAAAAGAAAAGGCAGTTTAAAATTTCTGATCAACATTGTGATCAAGTCCATGAAAGATCTTGGGCAAGACAGGGAGATTGAGGTGAAAAAAAAAAGTTGAGGAAACTGATATTCATAGAAAATGTGGCTTGCCCAAAGTCACACAGCTAGGAAGCATAAGAGGCTGGATTTGAAACCTGTTACCAGGTCCAGGACCATATCGATTTTGCCTTGCTGCTATCACTGTTATACAAAGGAAACAAATTGAGAGGTGAGTGACTTGCCCATAGTCATCTAGCTGGCAAGACTTTTATCAGCATCTCACAAATCCTCTCTTTTCTTCTTTTTTTTTTTTCCTTGAGAGGCAGAATTAAGTAGCTTGCCCAAGGTCACACAGCTAATAAATGTTAAGTGTCAGATTTGAATTCAGGTTCTCCTGAGCTTTGCTGACTCCAGGGTCAATGATTTATACAGGGTACTGCCTAGTTACCTTCCCCTCCAACTTCTTCAACCAACTCACCAATCAATTAACAAATCATTTAATAAAAGCATGCTATGGGCCAGATATTGTACTAGATATTGGGAATACAAAGATAAATTTGAAAGTCTTTGCCCTCAAAGAGATTATTTTACAAAGTACAATTGGATTGGGAGTCAGAAAGGAGTTCAAATCCTGCTTCAGACAATGTGACCCTGGAAAGTAATTTCATTTGTCTCAGCCTCAGTTTTTTCATCTGTAAAATGGAGACAATTACAACAGCTCCTTTACAGGATTATTGTGAAAATCAAGTGAGATGACATATGCAAATTACTTTATAAACTTTAAAGTACTATATAAATGCTAGATTTTATACATTTATAAATGATTACAAACATATGCTAAATATATGCAAAATAAATATAATTTTGTCTTTCACTGTGGTATATGCTTTGTAACTCAGCAACATGGTGAAAGGACAGTTGAATGATGCCATAGGACAAAGAGTGCCGGGTCCAAAGTTACGAAAACTTCTCTTGTTTAGTTAAAATCCTGCCTTGGTTATTTATTAATTATGTGATCCTGGGTTCTTCATCTATAAAATGAGCTGGACAGGAAAATGGCAAGCCATTCCAGTATCCCTCCCTCAAAAACCCCAAATGGGTTCATGAAGCATCAGACATGACCAAACAACAACATTGTGCTTTTGTTTTTGTTTTGTTTTAGTAAATGTATTTATTTTTTAATACACATTGCTTTACAAATTATGTTGGGAGAGAAAAATCAGAGCAAAAGGGAAAAACCATGGGAGAGATTAAAAAAAAAAAGTGAATATAACATGTGTTGATTTACTTTCAGTTTTCTTAGTTCATTTTCTAGATGCAGATGGCATTTTCTATCCAAAGTCTATTGGGATTGCTTTGAATCACTGAACCACTGGGAAGAACTAAGTCTTTCATATTTGATCATCATACATTCTTACTATTATTATGTACAATGCATTGCTTCCTGGTTCTGCTTCTATCACTCAGCATCAGTTCATGTAAATCTCTCCATGTCTTTCTAAAATCAGCTTGTTCATCTTTTTTTTATAGAACAATAATATTCCATTATCTTCATATACCATAACTTGTTCAGCCATTCCCCAATTGATGGGCATTTACTCATTTCCTAATTCTTTGCCACTACAAAAAGAGCTGCTACAAACATTTTTTTTATATGTGGGTTCTTTCCCCTTCTTTATGATTTCCTTGGGATACAGATCCAATAATGGCACTGCTAGGTCAAAGGTTATGCACAGTTTGATAGCCTTTAGGCACAGTTACAAATTGCTCTCCAGAATGGTTGGATCAGTTCACAACTCCATCAACAATGCATTAGTGTCCCAGTTTTCCCACATCTCCTCTAACATTTATCATTATCTTTTCCTGTCATCTTAACCAGTCTAAGAGGTGTGAGATGGTACCTCAAAACAACAACATTGTGTAAACTGATGGGAGGGAGTGTGTGTGGTAAGAAAAGTATTGAAAATGATCTTTTAACTTTCTTTCCATCAGTTGCATAGATTTAGGAGCCATTGAGCTCTGAGCCTAGGGAACTCAGCCAGGATGGGGCAAAATGGGACAAGTCTAACTTTCACCACAAGAGGGTGATGTTTAAAAATAAAAACCAATGCGACTACTTAAAAACTAATTTAGATGAAGTTGTAAAGGCAAAGGGAGTAAGGATTAGGGTGGTGATTTGTTCTTTGCCTATTGAGATTTCCTTTAATCTCTATTTACCAAGTAAGACTTCATTTACAGCTGTTTGCTCAGATGAGTTGGGGAGAGTGGATTGGGAAAGGGGAGAGTATGGGAAATGGGAGAGTTGTGATGAGTGGTCTTCTTGCTTTTTAAAAATCCTTAGAGGACAAGGTTCTCCAGCTGTATAAAATGGTATTTGGGGTGAAACTAATCATGAGTCCCAGGAGACACTTTCTGAAAGTTTTGATTGATTTTGTTTTTTCCCACTGAACCTGAAGAATCGTCAGAATGTGTCCTTCCTCTTCTCTTTCAGAAATAAGGGTATGGGGGCAGCTAGGTGGCACAGTGGTTAGAGCACCAGCCCTGAAGTCAGGAAGACCTGAGTTCAAATCTGGTCTCAGACACTTAACATTCCCTAGCTGTGTGACTCTGGGCAAGTCACTTAACCCCAATTGCCTCAGAAAAAAAAAAAAAAAAAAAAAAAAAAAAAAGAAAGAAAGAAATAAGGGTATGAGTTTGTTATTAATATTTCTTGGACTTCACAAAATATGTTTATGGTCTGAAAACCTTGAGGATTTATGATATTGTGGTGGGGGAAGAGAGGAGGAAGGTTGGCTTCATGTGCAGAGTCAACTGGGACCCATGAGAGGTGATGGCCAATTCCTATTGGGCAAGAAGATTAGTGTCTGAAATATTACCAATAAGCGTGAATTATTTATTGCATATGGCATCACGTGACTTTGAACTGAAAAGTACCCTAGGGATTATTTAATCCAACCAATTTATTTGATATCTCAGTGCAGGAAGCTTGGGATTGTGAAGCGGCTTGTTAATAGATAACACAACTGGTAAGTTGCAGAATTGATCTTTGAACTTAGGTTCTTTTGGGTCAAAATTCACTGTCTTTTATCCATCTGGTATTAAAATATATAAATCTTTTTAGGTGTTTATTTATTTTTGTGATTAATTTGTGATTAATTATTTAACTGAGAGCAAGATAAATGCCTGCTGGAGATTAGAAACATATTTATTTATAAAGACTGTCCTATTCTTTGACCCTGACTTGATAATGATTGTTCAGTTTGTGAAGTAATGAAAGAGAGTGAGAGTGAAGTATTGCCCAAAACTGAGGGATGGAGTAATGGGGAATTTTGGTGTGGCAAAGGTATTTAACATCTTCTCTTTCCTTGGGGATTTTGGGGTAAGTTTTGGAGAATGAGAGAAAAGGGACCTTTAAAAATTGTTTTACAAGATTTCGGCTATCCCTTCCCCCTCTTTTTGCACTTAGTAGTATTTTATTTTTTTCCAATTACATATAAAGAAAGCTTTCAACATTTTGTAAGATTTTGCATTTTGAATTTTTCTCCCTCTCTTCTCCCCAAGACAGTGAGCAATGTGACATAGGTTAGATATGTACAATCATGATAAACATTTTCACATTAGTCACGTTGTGAGTGAAAAATCAGGATAAAAGGGAAAAATCACGGGAATGAAAAAACAACCAAAAAAAAGTGCAAATAGTATGCTTTGATCTGCATTCAGACTCCATGGCTCTTTTTCTGGATGTGGATGGCATTTTTCATTGTGAGTCTTTTGGAATTGTCTTAAGTCATTGTATTACTGAGAAGAGCTAAATCTATCACAGTTAATCATCACAAAATGTTGTTATTGTGTACAATGTTCTCCTGGTTCTGCTCTTTTCACTCAGCATCAGTTTATCTAAGTTTTTTCAGGTTTTTATGAAATCTGTCTACTTATTATTTCTTATAGAACAATAGTATTCCATTACATTTATATGCCACAGCTTGTTCAGACATTCCCCAATTATTGGAGAAAGAATTGAAATTTCCAATTATTTGGTATACCCCCCTCCCAAATTGTTATAAATATTTTGGTACATGTGAGTTCTTTTCCCTTTTTGTAATCTTTTTGGGATACAGACCTATTAGTGGTGTTGCTGCACCAAGAGGTATGCAAAGCTTTATAACCCTTTGAGCATAGCTCCAAATTGCTCTCTAGAATGTTTTGGATTGGTTCATAATTCAACCAAAAATGCATTTGAGTTCCAATTTTCCTACATCTCCAACATTTATCATTTTCCTTTTTTGTCATATCACGAGTTGTATCTTTAAATTTTATTGTCAAATCTGATTTTTGAATCTCACAAATATATTTTTCTCTGGGCAGGGATGGTAGTAGTATTGCTAGTGGCATAGACATACCTAATAAGCAAGTATTTGAACAAATGAGTTCTGCTATTTCTTTCTATTTGCTATAAATAGCACACCTACATTTAAAGAGGAAGAAAAAGAAGGAAATGACTCGTTTTTAATAGTAAGAAGTGACATTTATTTATTTTTCTCAATAGTATTTTATTTTTCCAATTTTTCTCAATAGTATTTTATTTTTCCAATTACAATTAAAGATAGTTTTCAACATTCATTTTTGTAAGATTTTGAGTTCCAATTTTTCTTCCTCTTTTCCTTACCTTTCTCTTCCCCAAGACAGTAAGCAATCTGATATGTTATATATGTATATTAATTTTAAATATATTCCCACACAAGTCATGTTGTGAAAGAAAAATCAGGACAAAAGGAAAAGCAAACCAAAAAAGGTGAAAATAGTATGATTCGATCTGCATTCAGTCTCCATAGTTCTGTCTCTGGATGTGGATGGCATTTTCTATTCTAAGCCTATTGAAATTCTCTTGGATCATTGTGAATTGTTAAGAAGAGCTAAGGCTATCATAGTTGATCATAGCATAACCTTACTGTTACTGTGTACAATATCCTTTTGGTTCTGCTCCCTTCATTCAACATCAATTCATATAATCTTTCCAGACTTTCCTGAAATCAGCCTACTCATCATTTCTTCCATTATATTCATATACCATAAGTTATTCAGCCAATCCCCAATTGATGGGTATCCAATCAATTTCCAGTTCTTTGCCACTACCAAAAAGGCTGCTACAAAATTTTGCATGTGTGGATCCTTTTCCCTCTTTTGTGATCTCTTTGGGATACAGACCCAGGAGAGACAGTGCTGGAGCAAAGGGCATGCAGAATTTTATAGCTCTTTGGATATAGTTTCAAATTGCTGAAAATTATTTATTAAAATAGGAATAGAGCCAGTAATATTTCTTACTCTGAGACTGAGTTGTAAGTTTTAGTAAGATTTCTGTCTGCTGATATGAAGGTTGATCACAAAAAATACAATCAAAGGCAGCAGTTGCCATAAAATTGACTTTTTACAAGCTTTAAATGTATTTTGGAGAGAAATGCTTTGGTAATTTTTAATGATTGCTGACATTCAAAGGTGTTTACAAAGCTTTCTTCTTTGAAGGAAGGGTTCAGGATTTTCCTTTTTGTTTTTGACTTTGTGCCCATTGTACTTTGTATATAATAAATGCTTAATAAATATTTGCTCAATTGAAATGAGTGAGGTAGTGTACTGTAATCTCCATTTTGCAGATGAGAAAAGTGAGTTTTTGAGAGGTTTGATCGGTCTAGGGTAAGACAGATTCTAAGGAACTGGGCCTATTGACCTAAGACCAGTGCTCAGACATTCACTAGCTATGTGATCTTGGGCAAATTTCACTTCAGTTTCCTCCTTTGTGAAAGGAGGATAATAATTGTATGTATCTTACAGGGTTGTTTTGAAAATCAAATGAGATAATATCACTTAGCACAGTGCCTGACAAATACTAGGAATATGCCATTTAATTTATTTAAATGCCAACTATTATTATCATTAGGCTTTAGTCCTTGGTTCTCTTGTCTCTTGTTTGACTGACCCCTTTTTCTTTTTGTCTAGTAAATTTATTTATTTTTAATGCACATTTCCTTATGGATCATGTTGGGAGAGAAAAATCAGAGCAAAAAGGAAAAACCATGGAAGAGATTAAAAAAAAAACAAACCAGGAAAAAAGAAGTGAACATAGCATGCACTGCTTTACATTCAGTCTCCTTAGTTCTTTTTTCTGGATGCAGATGGCATTTTCTGTCTAAAGTCTATTGGGATTGCTTTGGATCACTGAACCACTGAGAAGAACCAAGTCTTCCATAGTTATCATCACACATTCTTGCTGTTATTGTTGACTGAACTCTTTCTTTCAGATCTTGTGTCTGGGGTCACTTGTTCAATCTTGTCTGGGTTGGGTGCTAAATAAATCTCTAAGTTCCTAGTCAAGATAAATTCAGCTTGGCAAGACTTCAGAGAGTGTCAGACCTCATGGAATCCATTTTCCCAATAATGGTTCCATATGCAAGAGTCTAAAGCTTCTCTTTCCTTGGCTTTCCAATGAGTCTTTTTTTAGGCTTTTGGCCTACAATAACTTTAGAACTGCTTCCTTTACTTTTATGTCAAAGTCTGTAATCCCATTAAAATCTTGTCTTTGCTTCCTTGTTCCCTAATGGAAAAGATCCTTCCTTATCTGCTCTTTGAAGATTCTTTCTTTGAGCATGAGGCCTCTCCAGTCACCACTTTTTTATATATAATAATAGCTTTTTATTTTTCAAAATACATGCAAAGATAGTTTTCCCAACTGATAGGCATTCACTCAATTTCCATTTTATTCCCACTACAAAAAGGGCTGCCACAAATATTTTGTACATGCTAGTCATCTTGGTGATCTCAGTAGCTCTGATGCCTGGAAGCTCTCTTTAACTCTTGAACTCTCTGTCCTCCATGATTTACCTAAAGCAAACATATTAGCTAAAATAAGAGCACCTGGAGGGGATAATAGATAAAGCATTAGGCTTGGAGTCAGGAAAATTCATCCTTATGAGTTCAAATCTAGCCTCAGATGCTTATTGCTTGTATGACTCTAGGCAAGTCACTTAACTCTGTTTTCCTCAATTATATCTCTGTCTCACCTGTCAGATTGACTAAGATGACAGGAAAAGATAATGATGAATGTTGGAGGGGATGTGGGAAGACTGGGACACTGATGCATTGTTGGTGGAACTGTATTCTGGAGAGCATTCTGGAGAGCAATTTGGAGCTATGCTCAAAAAGTTATCAAACTGTGCTTACCCTTTGACCCAGCAGTGTTTCTATTGGGCTTCTATCCCAAAGAGATCTTAAAGGAAGGAAAGGGACCCACATGTGCAAGAATGTTTGTGGCAGCCCTTTTTGTAGTGGCTAGAAACTGGAAACTGAATGGATGCCCATCAATTGGAGAATGGCTGAATAAATTATGGTATATGAATGTCATGGAATATTATTGTTCTGTAAGAAACAACCAGCACGACGATTTCAGAGAGGCCTGGAGAGACTTGCATGAACTGATGCTGAGTGAAACGAGCAGAATCAGGAGATCATCATACACGGCAACAACAATACTATATGATGATCAATTCTGATGGACATGGCTCTCTTCAACAATGATGTGATTCAAACCAGTTCCTATTGTTCAGCGATGAAGATAGTCATACACATTCAGAGAGAGGCATAAGGGAACTGAGTATGAACCACAACACAGCATTTTAATGCTTTCTGTAAATATTTCCCTGCATTTTGTTTTCCTTCTTAGATTGTTTTTTTTTCTCTTTTTAGATCTGATGTTTCTTGTGCAGTAAGATAATTGTATAGATATGTATACATATATTGGATTTGTCATATAATTTAACATATTTAGCATGTATTAGATTAACTGTCATCTAGGGGTGGAAGTGGGGGGAAGAAGGGGAAAAATTTGGAACAACAAAAAAAAATTTGCAAAGGTCAATGTAGAAAAACCACTCATATGTTTTGTAAATAAAAAGCTTTTAATAAAAAAAAAATAAAATAAATTATATCTCTGTATCTCTGCCAAGAAAACCCCAAATAGGGTCATGGAAAGTCAGACACAATTTGTCTTTTTCCTTTAGACCTAGCTTCTTCTTTTCCAGAGTTCAGATAGCTACAAATCATTAAGTCTAGGCCACCATTGTTCCCTTCCTTGAGTGTAGTGTCTGCTAAATCTCCCAGCTGATGTGCTTCCCAGACTCTTTCTTCTTCCTCTCCTAAAACAGGGAGTTCTAAAACTGAGGCAGATTGAATCTGAGTCCCAATCCTGCCTCAGATACTTCCTAGCTGTTGTAGCCATGTCAAAGTCTCTGATTTATTCTCAATTTCCTCATCTGTAAAATGGGGATAAAATTAGCATCTTACCTTCCTAGGATTGTTGTGAGACTCAAATGAGATAATAATTGGAATGTGCCTTGAACATAATAGTGTTCCATAAAATTAGCTATTATTATTATTATTAAAATGGTAAAAATAATAGCATCTTGCCAAATCACTCTGCCTAGATTTTTGACTTTTTTTTTAAAGAAAAAAAAATAATTTGTTTTTTCCTTATATGGCTTCAGAATTTCTTTCTCTCCAAAGATTCCTTGTCTTCTCCGTTGTAAGTCTCTTAACAATTGATCCACATCATCCAACTGCAGCTGATCAGACCAATATGAGCTCAGAATGCTTTATCACAGATTGGGCACAAATAGTTCTTCCATTTCGGATGGATTCTCTAAATTTGTGCTTCCTACATTTCTTTGAGTTACTTCAATTCTGCTTCGCTCACAGGACTCTGTACTTTCTTCAAGGGCAGGCTGTCCAAGGCAGTCTTGTGCCATAATTTCCTATATCATGCAATCAGTTCCCAAGTTCTCCAGAGCATTTGTATAAGCTTTGAGGAAATAACTTCTGGCAGCAGAACTGTGGAACCTTCCTGTGGGTGGGGACCTCAATCATATAGTCCAATGGCTGAAAGTGGCTTCTGGGATCCTGGATTCAAGCTTTCTGTCTAACCGGTAATGTGACTCTAGGGAAATCATTTAACCTCTAAATGACTTAGGCAAGTCTTTAAGCCTATAATTTATAGAGCAGGTACTTATCTATTCTGGTGGAGGAAGCTTCTTTGCTCAGAATTCTCCATTAATGAAATCACAAATCTGGTCTATAAGAAAACTATTTTTAAAAAATGGCTTCTTGAAGATTGAAAGCCAGCAGAGCAGTTAACATTTTTCTCATGCTTTATTTATAGTGAAAGACCAATTGCATCCATGTGGCTCTACCTGGCTGGTCTCATTGGCCTTTACTATCTCTTTCGCTGGTATCGGGAGAGGCAGGTTGTAAGTAATCTCGAGGACAAATATGTCTTCATCACCGGCTGTGACTCTGGATTTGGGAACCTGCTGGCCAAGCAGCTGGACCTTCGGGGCTTGAAGGTGCTAGCAGCCTGTCTGACAGAGAAAGGGGCTGAGCATCTGAGGCATGGGACTTCACACAGGGTAGAGACAGTGATCCTGGATGTAACCAAGACGGAGAGCATTGTGGCAGCTACCCAGTGGGTGAAGGAACGTGTGGGAAATAAAGGTATGAATGAAACAGCCATTGTTTCATTTCTTTCAGCATGAAGAAGGGCTATGTGGGGTTTGAAGATTCATTTTGTCACTTAGGAAGACAGTTAAGGCCTTTTGTTTTGTTGTTTTTACCTTAGAAAAAGAACACTGGAGACTTGGGGGAGGGGTGTTGTTTCTAATTTGGGACCAGATGATTTAAAGGCATAATTTTTAAACACCAAAAAAAGTGACCAGGATTGTTTAGAAAGCAAATATATAAGGTATTTTTTAGAAACAAATTTTTATCATAAGGCAAGGTAATTGAGTTGCTTTTTTAAAAAGATCATTCAGGTGAATTTATTTTTAAACATATAGGAAAATCATTATTTAGGCAATAGTTTATTGCCATTTTTCTTTTTTTTCTGCCCAATTCTTTCTTTTTTTTTTTTAATTATGAACTTAAGCCAAAAAAAAAAAAAATCCATGGAGTTCTGGTGACACCTCTCCAAATTCTTTTTCAGTCTATTGTCTGTTGTTACCCATCTTTTAGCATGCTCTTTAGGCCTGGACACAACATATTCAAAACAGAATGCATTATTTTACCTCCTCAGATCATTGAGAGATCCAATAGTATCCCCTTTCCAGTGTCCCAGGTTGCCAATCTTGCAATCATGATAGATTCTTGACTCACCATCTATATTCAATCAGTTGCCAAGTCTTGTTAAATCTACCTCATCAATATATTTCTCTATTCTTTCTCCTTTCATGTGGCTGTCATTCTAGTTCAGATATTTATTAGTTCTCAAATGGTCTCCTGATTGATATCTTTGCTTTCTACCTCTGCTTTCCATTTCTCCCCTCTCCAATTTATCTTTCATACAACTACCAAAATAATCTTGCTGATTTCCTTCTTGCTCCAGAATCTCCAGTGATTCATTACCTCTGGGATAAGATATAAACTCCTCAGCTTGACATTTGAAGCCATTTACAAACTGACTGTGATTTACTTTTCCACCCTTTATTCTATGACTTCCTCTCATGTAACCTATTTGACCTATTTGCTGTATTCCTGAACATGTCATTCAATCTTCTGCCTTCATATATTGTCTACCCTTCAAAACTAAAATGCATTAATGCCTTTTATAGCATCATTTAAAACTTAGCTTTGGTACCCTTTCACATGGCCAACCTTTCCCAATCCTTCTGGATAAGAATATTTTTCTGCTCAAATTAGAATACTTTTCCTAATTTTACATGTTATAGAATACAAGTTGCTTGAAATTAGGAATATTTCCCATTTTTGTCGTTGTATATGCCATAGCACTTCACACAAAGTAGGCATTTATTAATTGCTTGTTGAATTTTACCTACTTGTAACTAGGGTGCAACAGGTTGGAAAGATGTGATGGAAAAAGCATGGGATTTGGTGTATAAGAAAAAGGATCCAAATGCTAACCTTGGTATTTGTTATCTGTGCAGTCTTGGGCTTTGTGATCTAAATCTATGATCATTTTGCTTACTTATGATCAATTCAGATTCAGCTACTTATTGCCTGACTTTTGGCAGTTAGATGGCATAGGAGATAGAGCATTGGAGTCAGGAAAACCTGAGTTCAAATTTAGTTTCAGATATTTACTAGCAGTGTGACCCTTACAAATCACTGTCTGCGTCAGTTTCCTCAATTTTGAATAAGAATAATAACAGCATCGACCTTGCAAGGTTTTTAGGAGGATCAAAATATTTGTAATGGAAAAAGTTGTTAGCATAGTGCCTGCCAAAAAAAAAAAAGCTTATTTCCTTCCCTTCCTGTTGGGATCATCATTTCGTTGCTATTTAGTAATTTCTCAGCCATGTCAGACTCTTTATGACCCCATATGGAGTTTTCTTGGCAAAGATACTGGAGTGGTTGGCCATTTTCTTGTCCAGCTCCTCTTACAGATGAGATTAAATCAAACAAAATTAAGTTACTTGCCCAGGGCTTCCTTTTTAACATATAAATGTCTCTTTTTGCCCCTAAAGATCTATTATTTTGATATAATTTAACAGGACAGACTTACACTGTGTTGTGCAAAAGTTTTTAGTTGAATCTCTTATTTTTATAAAAAAGAAATTGAGGTTACTCCTTGTGAATTTCCTTCCCCCCCCCCCCTTACTCATCTGCTATCACTCAGGTGCTTTTGATCGCTTTCTTTTCCTTCTTGCCTGTCTCATATGATGTAATGGCTTGATTCTTCTTTTCTTTTTAATATAGCTTTTTATTTTTCCAAAATAACATGCAAAGATAGTCTTCAACATTCACCTTTACAAAGTCTTGTATTCTAGTTTTTCCCTCCTTCCCTTCCTTCCATTTTCCTCCCCTAGACAGCAAGCAATCTAATATGTGCTGTTCTTCTAAACATATTTCTATATTTGTTATGCTGTACAAAAAAAAAAGTTCAAAAGGGAAAAAAACACAAGAAAGGAAAAAAAACCCAAGCAAACAAACAATATCAACAACAAAAAATGGAAATACACATTTACTTTCCATAGTTCTCTCTCTGTATGTGGATGACATTTTTCATCACAAGTCCATCAGAATCGAATGGCCTGACACTTTAACAAGGCTAACCCTACTTTTTGTGTAAGTGATTCCATTCCATCCTGTCTCTTTCGATAGATTGTCCCTTCCCTCACCCTAGTCTGTTACTTATTTTTAATTTCTCTCTATTTATTGGTTTATTCTCTGTTGCCAACAAACATGCCCATCTTCCCCATCCTGAAAAAAACCCCACTTGATCCTTCCATCCCCATTAATTATTGTCCTGTATTTCTTCTGCCTTTTGCAGCTAAATTTCTTGAAGAGGCCATGAACCATAAATCCCAACATTTTCTCTTCTCTCACTTTTCTTGTAATCTGATACAATCAGCTAGGTGGTGCAGTGGACAGAGCACCAGCATCACAAAATATTTCAGTGAGACTTTACACACTGCAACTCATCTCTCTAGAGTTACTAATGATCTCCTAATTGCCAAATTGAAGGCCCTTTCTCTTTTTTCCCTTTTTTTCTTGTAACAGCCCTCCATCTTCAAAATACATGCAAAGACTGTCTTCAACACCCATCCCTACAAAACCTTATGTTCCAAACTTCTCTTCCTCCCTTCTTCCCAGACAACAAGCAATATAATACAGGTTAAATATGTGAAATTCCTCCATATCCATCATGCCGCATAAGAAAAACCAGACCAAAAAGGTAAAAAAAGGGAGAAAGAAAAAACACAAAACAAGTAAACAACAACAAAGGTGAAAATACCATGTTGTGATCCACATTCAGTCCCTATAGTCCTCTCTTTGGGTGCAGATTGCTCTGTCCATCACAAGCCCATTGCAATTGCCCTGAATTAACTCATTGTTGAAAAGAGCCAAGTCCATCAGAATTGATCATTGCATAATCCTGCTGTTGCTATGTACAATGTTCTTTTGGTTCTACTCAATTCATTTAGTATCAATTCATGCAAGTCTCTCCAGGCCTCTCTGAAATCATCCTGCTGGTCGTTTCTTACAGAACAATAATATTCCATGACATTCATATACCATAATTTATTCAGCCACTCTCCAATTGATGGGCATCCATTCAGTTTCCAGTTTCTAGCCACTACAAAAAGGGCTGCCACAAACATTTTTGCACATGTGGGGTCCTTTCCTTCCCTTATGATTTCTTTGGGATATAAGCCCAATAGAAACACTGCTGGGTCAAAGGGTATGCACAGTTTGATAACTTTTTGAGCATAGCTCCAAATTGCTCTCCAGAATGCTTGGGTCCATTCACAACTCCACCAACAATGTATTAGTGTCCGTTTTCCCACATCTCCTCCAACAGTTATCATTATCTTTTCTTGTCATCTTAGCCAGTCAGAGAGGTATGTAGTGGTACCTCAGAGTTATCTTAATTTGTATTTCTCTGTTCAATAGTGATTTAGAGCATTTTTTTATATGATTAGAAATGGTTTTAATTTCTTCATCTGAAAATTGTTTGTTCATATCCTTGACTATTCATCAATTGGAGAATGTGAGCCCTACTATTTTTTTAATAAAGTTTTTTATTTTCAAAACACATGCATAGTTTTCAACATTTACCCTCATAAGGTTTTGTAAAACCTTGCATTCCAAATTTTTTTCTCCCTCCCTTCCCCCCACCTCCTTCCCTAGACAGCAAGTAATTCAATATACGTTAAAAATATGCAATTTTTCTATACATATTTCAGCAATTCTCATGATGCACAAGAAAAATTAGATCAAAAAGGAAAAAAAAATGAGAAAGAAAACAAAATGTAAGCAAATAGCAACAACAAAAAAGTGAAAATATGTTTATTCCCCAACTAATGACTAAATTGTTTCTAGTTTTTTTTTCCCCTCAGGCAATTGGGGTTAAGTGACTTGCCCAGGATCACACAGCTAGGAAGTGTTACGTGTCTTGAGATCACATTTGAACTCAGGTCCTCTTAACTTCAGGACTGGTGCTCTATCCACTGCGCCACCTAGCTGCCCCAGTTTTTTTTGCTAATGCAAAAAGTATTGCTATAAAAAATTTCATGTGTGTGTATCAGTGACCTCCTTAGAATATAAGCCTAGGGGGCAGCTAGGTGGCGCAGTGGTTAGAGCACCAGCCCTGAAGTCAGAAGGACCTGAGTTCAAATCTGGTCTCAGACACTTCCTAGCTGTGTGACCCTGAGCAAGTCACTTAACCCCAATTGCCTCAGCAAAAAGCAAAAAAAAAAAAAAAATATATATATATATATATAAGCCTAGCAGAGGAATAGTTTTATTTATTTGCACAGTTTCAAATTGCTTTCCAGAACAGTTGACTATTCACAGATCCAACAACAATGCATTAATGTGCTGATCTCTTAAAAAAATTTATTTTTCCTTTAAAAACAACTAAAAATTTTAAATGTTTATATCATCCACATTTCCTGTCTTGTTCCTCACTTGCTTTCAAAGAACCATTCTTTTTTTTTTTTTTTTATTAAAGCTTTTTATTTGTATAACATATGACATATGTATGGGTAGTTCCCCAGCATTGATCTTTACAAAGCTTTCCATTACAAATTTTACCCCCCGGTCCCCTCCCCTCCCCTAGATGGCAGGAAGTCCACTACATGTTAATAATGTAATAATAGTTGACAAGTTGTGCAAGAAAAATCCTATCTACAAAAAAAAAAAAAAAAAAAA
>JAJPUD010001908.1:58221-91925 GCA_023553655.1 Myrmecobius fasciatus
AAAGCTAACATTTCTAATACAATATTAAATAGTAATGGTGACAGTGGGCAGCCTTGTTTCACTCCTGATCTTATTGGGAATGGTTTTAGTTTGTCTCCATTACATATGATGCTTGCTGATGGTTTTAAATAGATGCTACTGATCATTTTAAGGAAAAGCCCATTTATTCCTATACTCTCTAGTGTTTTTAATAGGAAAGGGTGTTGGATTTTATCAAATGCTTTTTCTGCATCTATTGAGATAATCATATGGTTTTTGTTAGTTTGGTTATTAATATAATTAATTATGCTGATAGTTTTCCTAATATTGAACCAGCCCTGCATCCCTGGTATAAATCCTACTTGGTCATAGTGTACTATCCTGGGGATGACTTTCTGTAATCTCATTGATAATATCTTATTTAAAATTTTTGCATCAATATTCATTAGGGAAATTGGTCTATAGTTTTCTTTCTCTGTTTTCACCCTACCTGGTTTAGCTATCAGCACCATATCGGTCTCATAGAAGGATTTTGGCAGTATACCTTCTGTCCCTATTTTCTCAAATAGTTTGTGTAGTATTGGAATTAATTGTTCTTTGAATGTTTGGTAGAAGTCACATGTAAATCCATCTGGCCCTGGAGATTTTTTCTTAGGGAGTTGGTTAATAGCTTGTTCTATTTCTTTTTCTAATATGGGGCTATTTAAATAATTTATATCCTCTTCTTTTAACCTGGGCAATATATATTTTTGTAGATATTCCTCCATTTCATTTAGATTATCAAACTTACTGGCATAAGGTTGGGCAAAGTAACTCCTAATTATTCCTCTAATTTCCTCTTCATCGGAGGAAAGTTCTCCCTTATCATTCTTGAGACTAACAATTTGATTTTCCTCTTTCCTTCTTCTTATAAAATTAACTAAAGGCTTATCTATTTTGTTGGTTTTTTTGTAGAACCAACTCTTAGTTTTATTTATTAATTCAATAGTTTTCTTATTTTCAATTTTATTAATTTCTCCTTTTATTTTTAGAATTTCCAATTTGGTATTTAATTGAGGGTTTTTAATTTGTTTTTTTTCTAGTTTTTTTAATAATAAGCCCAATTCATTGATGTTTTCTTTCTCTATTTTATGCAAGTAAGCATCTTGAGATATAAAATTGCCCCCTATAACCGCTTTGGCCGTATCCCACAAATTTTGGTATGTTGTCTCCTTATTGTCATTCTCCTGGATGAAATTATTGATTGTGTCTATGATTTGCTCTTTCATCCATTCATTCTTCAGGATTATATTATTTAATTTCCAATTAACTTTTGGTTTATTTTCTCCTGGCCTTATGTGGTTTTTATTGCATCATGTGATTTTTATTGCATCATGATCTGAAAAGGATGCATTTACTATTTCTGCCTTTCTGCATTTGATTTTGAGGTTTTTATGCCCTAACACATGGTCAATTTTTGTATAGGTTCCATGGACTGCTGAGAAAAAAGTAAACTCCCTACTGTCTCCATTCAACTTTCTCCATAGATCTATCATACCTAACTTTTCTAACAATTGGTTTATCTGCCTAGTTTCTTTCTTGTTTATTTTGTGGTTTGATTTATCTAATTCTGAGAGAGCAAGGTTGAGATCCCCCACTAGTATAGTTTGGCTGTCTATTTCTTCTTGCATCTCTCTTAATTTCTCCCCTAGGAATTTGGATGCTATTGCACTTGGTGTGTATATATTTAGTATAGATATTGCTACATTATCTATGGTACCCTTTAATAAAATATAGTTTCCTTCCTTATCTCTTTTGATTAGATCTATCTTGGCTTTTACTTGATCTGAGATAAGGATTGCTACCCCTGCTTTTTTGTGTTCACCTGAAGCATAATATTTTCTGCTCCAGCCTTTTACCTTCATCCTGTATGTGTCACTATGTTTTAGATGTGTTTCTTGTAGACAACATATTGTGGGATTCTAGTTTTTAATCTAGTCTGATATCCGCTTCTGCTTTATGGGAGAATTCATCCCATTCATATTCACAATTAGAATAACTAATTCTTTATTTCCTGCCATCTTATTTATCCGTTATGTTTTCCCCTTTCCTTTCCCCTTTCTCCCTTCCCCCCTCCTCAGTACTTTGCTTTTGATGATCCCCTCCCCCAAACAATACTCCACCCTTTAGATCCCCTCCCCCTGTTTTTACTCCTTTCCCCTGATTCTTCTATTTTCCCTTCTATTAGTTTATCCCTTACTTTTCCTCCTTTCCCTCCCACTTCCCTCTAGCAACAGACAAGTTTCTATGTGGAATCAAGTGTCCGATATATACTTTTAGAGCCCAACCTGATGAGAGTAAGATTTACACAATGCTCATCTCCCTCCCCTCTTTCTCTCAATTATATTAGGTTTTCTTTGCCTCTTCAAGAGATTTTACCTTGTTTTTACCTCCTTTTTTTTTTTAGATCTTATTTTACCACTTTTTCCCTCTTTTCCCTAGTATGACAACCTTTCCTCCTCTAGTTCTCTTTTTCATATTATCAAAGTAATATCTAGTTAATTATACCCCAAACTTTAAGTATCCCCCTAGTAGAAATAAAGTTCTCAAGAGTTTTTTCCTTTTTACCTTTTTATGCATCCATCTCTTGAGTTCTGTGTTTGGATGTCAAATTTTTTGTTCAGATCTGGTCTTTTCATTAGAAATAGGTGAAATTCACCTATATTATTGAATGACCATCTTCTTCCCTGGAGGATAATGCTCATTCTAGCTGGATAGGTTATTCTTGGCTGTAATCCAAGTTCCTTTGCCCTTCGGAATATCTGGTTCCAGGCCCTGCGATCCTTCAATGTGGAGGCTGACAGATCATGGGTGATTCTAATTATTGATCCTTGGTGTTTGAATTGTTTCTTTCTAGCTGCTAGCAGAATCTGTTCCTTGGTGCTATAGTCCTGAAATTTAGCCACGATATTCCTTGGGGTCTTAATTTTGGGGTCTCTTTCAGAAGGTGATCGGTGAATTCTTGCAATGGTGATTTTGCCCTTTGATTCTACAATCTCAGGGCAGTTTTCTTTCAGGATTTCCTGGAAGATAGTGTTTAGATTCTTTTTCTCATCATGGCTTTCAGGAAGTCCAATAATCCTTAGATTGTCTCTCCTAGATCTATTTTCCAAGTCAGTTGTTTTTCCTAGGAGATATTTCATATTTTCTTCTAATTTTTCATTTTTTTGTTTTTGTTTGATTCTTCAAGTCTTAGTGAGTCATTCACTTGCATTTGTTCAATTCTTATTTTTAAAGTGTTGTTTTCTTCAGTTACCTTTTTAAGCTCCTTTTTGTAACTGGCCAATTTGTTCATTGCACTCTTTTTCCACTTCACTAATTTTATTTTTCAATAAATTGGTGTCTTTTTCAAATCTCTTTTGCAGGGCATCATATCCTTCTTGTAAGATATTGTATCCTTCTTGCACTGATTCCAGTTTATTTTCCCATTTATCCTCCAGCTCTCTTTTGAGGTTCTTTATGCAATCTTCCAGAAAGGCCTTTTGAAAAGGGGACCAGTGATGGTCCTTGCTGATTTTCTCTGGAGTTTTGTCTGAAGGAACCTCTGGATCTGGGGTGATCACTTCTTTCTCTTTATAAAAGCTGTCTATGGTGAGAGCTCTCTTTTGCTTCTTCATTTTTTTTTTTTTTTAGACAGCATGGATATCTCTTTAAGGTAGGGAAAAAAAAACGGTAGCTGAAAAGCTTTGCCCTGGGGCACTTCGGCGAGTTGACTTAAGGTGCTGGGCCGGTGGGAGCTAGGACTAAGTCCGAATTACTCCTTAAACAAGGCAAGTCTGCCAGAACGCCTGCCCCCAATCAGGGCAGAGTGTCCCGAGTGCCTCAGATAAACTCCAGGTGTTTGGAATTTGGAGTTTGGAGTTTGGAATTTCTGCCAAGATGAGCTTCTGGCCTACACCGGAGTCCTCTGTTTATCTCTCTGTCCGAGTTAGACAAATCTGATGTGAAGTTTTTCAGAGATATCAGCAAGCAGTGTCCAAATATTTCTGAGTTCATTGACTTGAAGATCAGTTCAGAGGCTTATTTTATTGTTGATTTGAGAGAAGATTGGAGGAGCACGCAGAGTCACCTTTTCACTCCACCATCTTGGCTCCACCCCTCTGAACTCTCGTTCTGATGGTTTTTTAAAAAAAAAATTAAAGTTTTTTATTTTCCAAACATATACATAATTTTCAACATTCACCCTTGCAAAACTTTGTATTTTAATTTTTTTTTCTTCCCTTCTTCCCCCTACCCTCTCCCCTAGATAGCAAGTGATCCAATGCATGGTAAATGTGTGCAATTCTTCTATATATATTTCCACAATTATCATACTGCACAAGAAAAAGCATGCTCAGAGTTAAGGACCCTGCCTGGAATGACAAGGTCTCCACAGGGTCTTGACCCTCATGTGCAAGGCAACATGAAGAACTACAGAACTAAGCATTCAGGAATACATTTGGTTAATGATTATCTGCTTAATTTCTGTCCTAGGAATTCTTAGCATAGCTGTATGTATATACCCATCCATCACAATGAGGTGAGCACGAAGCCCTTCACCCCCAAAAAAGCCCCTTTGTACTTTCTGCCTAAACATGAAAGGTTTCTTTACTAGTGAAGCATTAAACAAACTTAGAGACTGGGAAACTTGGGAAATTGATAGCTTTCCTCAAAAACTCCAAAAGAAATCTCCAGTTACTCCCTCTTGTTTGAAACAATTTCAAATTCAATCAACCTGGTTCTTCACTCCCCTATGCAGAGCTTACATAAATAATGATATGATGAAAAGAACAGTAAACATCAGTGATAGATGGACACATTGATAGCAAGTAAGTCATGGGAAAAAAAGTAAGGAAAGTAGGCCATTGCATGGTTTACTGACCTCTACACAAAAACAAGCTATTGTATGAGTGATTAATAAATGGGCTGAGGGAAATAAGTTCTTGAGAAAAAAAAAATATTTCTATTCTAAAAAAATCTTATAACCATGTTAAAAAATTAAAAAGCATTGTATAAGTCTTGGAATAAGTAAATGTGACATTTTTAGAGAAGCTCATGTTCTGCCAGATATGACGTGATGACCACAAGGTACATTTACCTTTAGTTAAAGTTTCACTATTGTTATATTGTTTGATGAATTTATTCTGTACATTCTTTTTTTCTAAGAAGCATTGCACCTGGGGTCCTGCGAATTTCTGGGCCCCAAGAAAATCTTGTAATCTTAGACAAATAGTTGTCCTATCTCTAATCAACCCTAACTTTGTAAGACTATAAAAATCACAAGCTTTCTTGAATAATTTAAACAAGCTTTTGCCAAGCCAAAAAAAAAAACAAAAAAAACAAGCTTTTGCCAATAAATCGAACTTGATGACCACGCCATAGAGTGTGCTGTCTCTTGTTCCACTTCACCGACTCCAATCCTCCATTCAAGAACCTAGTTCCCCGTGGAGGCTGGACCTCCGCATAATACATTTTAACATGGACTCAAGATGCAGAATGAAATAGATATTTTTTGTACATGGCTAGTGTGGGAATTTGTTTTGCTTCTCTATGCATATTTGTTATAAGGGTTTTGTTTTTCTTTTTTTCTTTTCAAAGGATGGAGAAGGAGGACAGAGTGAGAGAAAACAGATTTTTGTTAATTAAAATTAAATGAAAAGACAGAAGGCTGGAATGAACAATTAAAAGATTTGAGTTTGTAGTTCTTTCCCCTTTTCCCTGATCACTTTGGGAAACAGACCTTCTGTTCTTCTATTAGTGTAGATATTTTAGTAAATAAATTTTTCTTGGAGTTTCCTTTCATAGAAATTTGTGTAATTTCAAATTTGCTTTTCATCTTAATGTATTTAAAGCTACAAAGTTTTATGTAATAAGAACATGACAAGGGAAACAATGTTTAAAATAGGGATTTGGGGCAGCTGGAATCTAATTGTTAGACTCATATTATCCAAGTGTTGATATACATTTTAATATATTTCTTATGCACAAGTATTCTTTCATTTTACTTAAATTGCTAAATTTATTGGCATATAATTAGGCAAAATAACTCCTAATAATTGCTTTGATTTCATCTTCTTTAGTAGTATATTCACCCTTTTTGTTGTTGATACTAGTGTTGATACTATTTCTTTTCTTTCTCTCATATTAACCAGTATTTATCTATTTTTTTCTTAAAATGAATTCCTAGTTTTATTTATTAATTCAGTGGCTTCCCTACACTCAATTATATTAATCTTATTAAATATATATTTTTATTGCATTGGGGTCTGAAAAAGGAGCATGTAATATTTCTGCTTTTCTGCATTTAGCTATAAAATTTTTATGTCCTAAAACATAGACCATCTTTGTAAAGGTACCATATATCACTGAGAAAAAACATTTCTTTCTATTCCCATTCATTTTTCTTCAGACATCTATCATATCTAACTTATCTAAAATTCTATTCACTTCCTTGGCATCTTTCTTATTTAATTTTTTTAAAGTTAGATTTATCTGGTTCTAAGAGGAGAATATTAACCCTCCCCCCACTATATAGTACTCCTATATATTTCCACCTGTAATTTATATAACTTTTCTTTTATAAATTTAGGTGCACAATATTTGGTACATATAGGTTTATATAAATATTGCTTCATTGTCTATGATACATTTTATCATAATGTAGTTCTCCTGTTTATCTCTTTTAATTAAATCTATTTTAGCTTTAACTTGAGACAATGATTAATACTGTTTTTTTTTTAAACACCAGCCAAAATATAAAAAATTCTATTTCATTTTTGTTCTACATGTATCTCTTCTTTTTAAGTGTGTTTCTTGGTAAACAATCTATTTTTGGATTCTGATTTTTAATTCATTCTGCTCTCTATTTACATTTTATGGGTGAATATATTCCAGTTACATTAAAAAATATAATTACTAGTTGTGCATTTTCTTCTATATTACTTTTCCTTACTGTTTATCCTTCTCTCCCTTTCTTTTTCCCTATTTATTTTCAGATATCTAATTTACTTTGACCACTGCCTCCTTAAGCCATGCCCCTTTTATGAATTTCCCCTTATGCTCTTCTCTTGCCCTCCTAATGCTTAGTTTACCCAGTTTGCTAAGAGTCCTTTATTATATCCCCTTGCCCTCTTATTTTTCTGTAAGTTAAGAGAACTTTTATATCTTTTTAGATGTTTATGTTGTTCCCTCTTTAACACAGTTCTGATGAGAATAAGCAGTACCAGTCTTCCACTATATTAGTTCTTCCATTCATGCCTTATTTGTATGAAATAATCCCTCCATTTAATTCTCCAAACCAAATTTTATTTTTTTAGGATCATCCCATCATACTCAACTCAACCTCAAGCCTTCTTTATTTCTATGTGTTCTTTCAAACTACTCTAGTAATGATAGCATTCTTAAGACTTACATTTTTCCATATAAGAGGTAAAAAGTTTGACCTTATTAAATTCTTTATAATTGTTTTTTTCATGTTTACCTTATTGTGTTTCTCCTGATTCTTGTAGGTCAAAATTTCCATTCAGTTCCAGTTTCTTTCTCACAAATATCTGAAAGTTCTTTAAGTCATTAAATATCTATTTTTTCCATGCAGGATTACACTCAGCTTTTATTCTTAGTTGAGAACCCAGCACTTTTGCTTTTCAGAATATTGTATTCCATGCCCTTCAATCTTTTGTTACAGAAATTGCTAAATCTTATGTTGTTTTGATTGTAGCTCCACTATTTTTAATTTTTTTTTTCTTACTTAGTTGCTTGTAATATTTTCTCCTTGACTTGAGAGCTTTGAAACTTACTTATGATGAACCTGTGAGTTTTCTTCTTGGGATTTCTTTCAGGTGGTAATTAGTAGATTTTTTTTTCAATTTCTATTTTATCCTCTAGTTCTACAACTCCAGGACAAATTTCCTTAATAATTTCTTGAAGTATAGTTTCTAGACTCTTTTAAATTATAGCTTTTAGGTAGTCCAAAATTTTTTATATTTTCTCTTCTTGATTTGTTTTACAAGTCAGTTTTTTTTTTTGATGAGATGTTTCACATTCCCTTCAATTTTTCATTATTTTGATTTTGTTTTATAATTTCTTGTTGTCTTAGGAAGTCATTAGCTTCTCCTTGTCCAAATCTAATTTTTGTGAAGTTATTTTCTTCTGTAAGTTTTTTCATATTTCTCCCTCCCCCAATTGGTTGACTTTTTTTTTCATAATTTTCTTCTTGTTTTTTTTTCTCATGACTCTTAATTTTTCCCCTAATTTTTCCTCAACCTCTCTTAGTTGATTTTTAAAGTCTTTTCCAAGGACTCTTGGGATTTGTGATCATTTTACATTTTTCTTTGAAGTAGAAGTAGCTGTTTCGATTTCACTGTCTTTTGAGTTTGATCCCAGATCTTCTCTGTCACCATAGTAGCTATCTATGGTCAGGTTCTTTCTCTTTTGCTTATTTAAAATTTTTTTTTAAGTGGCTTATTTCCTGGTTATTAAATTTGTGCTAGAATTGTGCTCTAGTTCCAAAGTTTTGGGGGGTAATTTCTCAAGCTCCAGGTTTTTCATGCTTTTGTTTTCTGAGCTCTCTCTGGAAGCTTGACCTCAGGTGAGTAGGGCCTTCAGCATTGCTGTCACTGCAAATGCTCTTTCTCCCTATGGTTCCCTTCATAAATGCTCAACCCTCTTCCCTAGAACCAAAATTTGAGACCTTGCTCTCCTGGAGTAATCACAGCTAGCAGGAGCTTCACTTTTCTGTGTTGTCACTCACTGGCATGTCCTTATTCTTCTTTCTGACAATCACAGCATGGCGCCACAGCTGCACACAACCAGCACCATTGGAAGGTCCTGTAAACATTTCTTGATTAGCTATTTGATAATATTATCTGCTCTTAAAGCTGAGGTTGCCACCAGCACATTTGCTCCTAGGGCTTGTTTGTTGATTCAGGTTGGCATGAAGTATATGTACTTCAGTCAGGCCAGATCACCACACTGGGTAAGTTAGATCTTTCCTAAAGTCTTCCCAAATTGTCTTGGGTGGGATAACTGCTTTACTCTGTCTTTAATTATTTCTGCTACTTTAAAGTTCACTTTGAGGCATTATTTTAAATTATTTGTAGGGAAATGAGAGAGCCAGATAATTTCCTGCCTTATTTTGCCATCTCCCCAGAACCCTTCTCATTTCTTATAGAACAGCAGTATTCTAATTCATTAATATATCATTGTTTAGCCATCCCTCAGTGGCCTTGATGGGCATTCTCTCCCCCTTTAGTTTCCAGGTGTTTGTCTCTATTAAAAAAAAAAAAAGTTGCTATAAATATTTTTGTATGGGACCTTTTCCTCCTTCTTTGATCTCTTTGGGGCATAAAACTGTTAGTATTATCTCTGGGCCAAAGGATATATACAATTCAGTAACTTTTTGGTCACAGTTTTAAATTCCTTTCTAGAATGGTTGTGATAGACTACAGCTTCTAGGGTAAATGTAGTAATAATTTTAAGGTCCCCTGACTTTAGGGTGTTTCTGTTATAACAATCTGTCAATGATTCTAAAGTCTTCTGGCTTTAGAATAGTAATCCTGAGGTCCCATTGCACCACCTCTCCCCTTCCCCCCCACCCCTTGCTCCTCCCTCCTCAATTTTAGAGTGCTATTATTCTAATAATCTGTCCATCAATGATTGTAAAAATCTTCTTGCCAAGGAATATAATAATATTTCTTCCCTTAGACTCTAGGGAAGATATTTTAGGGATCCTGAAGCCCTCTGACCATAGAGTACTATTATTCTAATAATCTGTCTGTCAATGATTCTAATGTCTTCTGGCTTTAGAATAGTCCTACAAACATTGCTGACTGTCAGATAGATAATCTGTTGGCCAGTGATAATCAAGTTCCTGAGACAACAATGAATAAATCTGTAAGCTCTGGTCTAACTGTCCTATAAATCTATCTTCTTGTTCTTGGTTCTTTGCTAAATTCTTTTGGAACTTAGACCACTTCAACTGGCATTACAATTACAATAAACTTTGCTTCTTGACAGGTTCAAGCCTGCGAATTCTTTTGAGATACCTCACAACACTGGTCTGTGGCCCCCAAATTTTTGGGGTCCATTCTGAATCTCAACAGTTGTATCTATGCATAGCTTCACAAGTGGTACATTAGTGTGCTTGATTTTTTGTAACCCCCCTCCCAATATTTGTCATTTTCCTTTTTTGGGGGTGTCACCTTTAACTATGTGATGGCTGTTCAATGGAATTCCAGAGTTGCTTTAATTTGCATTTTTTCTAATGGTGATTTGGAGTGTTATTATTATTATTATTTTAATGAGGCTATATAGGTGTCTTGGATTTCTTTTCTTGAGAATTGGCCAGCCAGATCTTTAAGAATGTAAATTACATGAGTTATCATATGAATAAAATCAAAGATCCAGACCCTTGTGAAGAATATATAGTCTTGTATTTGAAAGCTTTGAAATAGAACTTTCTTAGAAATGTTTAGCAGTTTATAACTTTTCATCAGAGTAGATTTCCCCTTAATTCCAATTACTTTTTTCTTTGCTCTTAAGGCAGTTGGCAGAGCAGTGAAAAGAGCATGACCTGGAGTCATGAAAATCTGAGTTCAAATCCAGTTTCAGACTCTGACTAAGTGTCCTTAGGAAACTCATTTTAACTTTTGTTTTTGTCAGTTTCCTCAAAATCCTAAACAGAAGATTCAATATCTCATAGGGTTGCTGTGAGAATCAAATGAAATATTTGTAAAAAGTACTTAGCACAGTTTTGGGCACATTATAGTTGATATAAAAATACCTATTCCTTTCCTTTGATTTTTCCCTGCCAAAAATCCAATCCTACTAATTTTCATGGACCACGTTGAAGCAACACAGTGGACAAGAAATGATTCTACATTTCTTAATGAAGAGAAATTTCATTCATAGAAGTCATGAATAATATGATTTATTCATAAATGTCTGTAAATTCACAAAACCATACCAAAAGCTAAAGAAGATAATATATGATACAAGATGCTTCTCTAACTAGATTGGGGTACATGTGGTCTCCAAGAAGAATCCTTCTTCACTCTGACTTCACGTAGCATGTTGCTTCCATATCTTTCATGCAGAGCTATAACTAGCATGAAACTGATGGGGTGCAAGGGTTCAGAAGTGTTGAATTCAACAAAATATGTTGGGATATCAGGACTCTCCCCATATGGAGCTACTGAATATATGGGAGTTGAACCTTTAAAATATATTGGGGTTTCAGTCTGGTGCTGCCAAGTATCTCAAAAGAATTTGTAGGTTTAGACCATCTCCAACTAGAGAGGCAAAGATTTTATTATTACATCATTGACTGGTAGGCTAAATTCCAAAAGTAAGTTAGTGATTAACAAGGGAAAAGACCCGGGGCTAAGATGTATAGGAACTAGAGGAAGATACAATTATAAGAAGTAAAATGCTATTAAGTCAGGCTAAATTCCTAATGAACTAGCCATTGTGAATAGTAAGTGGGCCAACCTGAAAAGGAGTTAGTCATTATGATGCAAAGACGTGGGGTAGCAGTAGACTTTTTTTTTTTTTTTAATAGACAGAAAAATAACCTTGGGACAATGTCATAACTTGACTTCTGGATGGATTCAGTAAATGTGAGGTCATGATAATTTTTGTCAATACAAGAAATTCAATGAGGGTCTACTACAATAAACCCACTTAAGGATATCAAATGGCCCACTTAAGTACCAGATAATCCAGTCAGTACTCCTCCCTGCTTGCCTCAGGGAATAGCTTGGCTTCCTGATTGTTTACGGTAAGTCTTTAGTTAATGCCCCTCCCTATAACCTACCTACCTTCCAAGAACCAGAGACTCCATCAAGAAGCACTGAAGCTTTGCCCCTGTGCCAATGTGTGGTGGTTCATACTTCATTCTGGAAACGACATATTTCTTTCTTTACAGTCTTTTGTAAAGAGAAAATTTGCATATTCTTGCAGAATCAATTTGTAAGGTATTTTTCTTAAAATTCAAACATTTATTAAATCTCAAATCTAGTGATCATTCCATAATTTACAAACAAAATTCCTCTCTCCAGAACTTCAATTCTTCCCTTATTCCAATTAGAGAAGGTTAACAAAATCTCTTCATTAGAACACGGTAAATTAATACCAAACACTTGTGTTAATTGCTAATTGTGTTAATTGTGTTAACTTTGTTTTTTCAGTAAGTTGTTTCCTGTTTGCAGCATTTTATTTATTTACTTATTTATATATTTTTTCTGTTTTCAGTATTTTAGTAAACACCTATTTAGTTATGCTAGGTGTAATGCTCAGGGAGAAACTGAGGCAGTATCACATATTGGAGATTAGAAAATACTTTATTGATCAAGAGATAAGACTAGCAGACTGAACAGGACTAATGTCACAAAGTATTCATTGAGGGGCATCAAGGATTTTATAGGTTTCATAGGTCAGGGAAACAAAGCTCACAGGAAGGGGTGAGAAACTGAGGGACATCTGGGCTCCAAGGAAACTGTCAATTCAATTTTGACAGATAAGGAGTAAAGAAGGAAGAGTGCTAAGTCTATCAATTCAGTTCTGGCAGGTAGGGAGTAAAGAGTGCTGAGTTTGGAAAAGGAAGACAGTAAGTCTGGGCCATAAAGGTAAGGGATACATACATTGAGATGGACTATCTGGAGGTTTTATGACTCCTTTGAAATGTGAGTCCAATTATTTCTGATGGTCAGAAGGAAGGAGGCTGCTATTTTTGGGCAGAACAATCAAGGGAAACTAAGACATAGGAACTGTAGCATTAAGGGAAACAGAGCAATTGAGGGAAACTGAGGCACAACATTCCACACTCTCTCTCCTGAATATTCAAATCATTGAATCACCTTCTCTCAGGTACCTGGAAGGCACCATGATTATGAGCCACTCCACCTGAGAGCGGATCAGACTGACAAGATTAGAAAAGATGCAAGGACCTACTTGGAAGATAAGGATAAGGAGAAGCAATGGTCCGGCAAAGGATGTAATAAGGATGGTTACCCATGGAGAGGAATTAAACAAAGACTGGAACCAGTTCTTTCCCCGACTCTGCTCCAGGCGTCATCTCAAGACTTACGAACCAGAGCCAGACTTCCCCTGATTATCCCAGAGATGTTAGCATAAAAACAGCATTCCTCATTCAGGGCAGCACAGAGACCTCCTTGTTGTAAGAATAGCATGTCCAGCCCCCAACGGTTCTGGAGAACCATCTCAACTAGGGAATCAGCCTGGGTTTCCAGTTTGGAGATGGAGGATTCAATCTGAGTCAGGTCTGTGGTCATATGTGCACGTAACTCAGCATACCCAGAACTGCCCGTCAGGAGGGCAGCCGTGCTAAGGGCTGTGGTCCTGCCAGTCCGAGCCCTACTATGAGAGGAAGGAATGGCACAGCACATCTCTGTCTGATAAGCTCCACTGGGGAAAAAGGGGACCGAAAATGGTTCCATCGTCCCGTCCTGGAAGAACAGAGAGGCTAGGAAACACCGCTACCAGGATACAGAAAGGATCCGGATCTTTGACCAGGGTATCAGAGTAGGCACATTTAGTCAGACCGCCACAGCAGGCAAACCAGGAACCTTCAGGGGCATGATACCAGATGGCAGTGCCCTCTGAGGAGGCTGAGACATTAAGGAACTGGGATTACAGGCCTGTAGGAGAGGGTCAGAAAGACTCATGGAAGCAGTCACGAGACAAGCGCCAGTGCCTCGGAGATTTCCGAGGGTGATCTTTGGTTGTTCCCAGGAACAGTGACATTGAGAAGTGGTCCCAGGAACTGAGTCTGCCAGGACAATCCCAACAAAATAAGGGGGTTCGGAGTTAAAGCAGAGCCAACAATCACGGCCCAGCTGGGGATTTGTGGGATTCAGATATGAGTGCACTATTGGCAGTAAGTCAAGCATGGAGTGGGGACCAAAATATTCAGGGGGATTGTCAACTGGAACCGATGGGCCAGGAAGGGTAGAGGGAATTTGGACCAGGGCAAGATCCCGTGGTGCCAAGAATAACGTGGGCCGATAGGGTCAGCCAGGGCTGGTGTCCTGGGTTGGGGAGGGACTAGCAGACCTGTCAGAGGTCCCTTGGGGCCCTTGGAGAGGGGTGGATCTATATGCTGGACCAGAAGGTAATGGCTGAAATCAAAACTGCTGCCTGCCTGGGACCAAAGGGTCAGCCTCTGGGGCTTCTCCCATTTGGTGGGAGGGCTGCTGGATAGTCAGGATAATGCGGGAAGGTCACAGAGTAGTTTGGGTTTGCTGACCAAAGGTTTGGATGGTCACCTTGAAGGAGTCATCCCCAGGAAATGAGCACCACCCAGCATCAGGGCACAGTGAGACTGGAGGGGCCACAAGGGCTCGGAAGTGGAAGCAGGAGCCAGAGAGGTCTGTCAGAGAGGGCTCTAAACCTGAATAATAAGTGGCAGAAAAAGAGGGGCCTCCCTCCAGGTTCCTAAGGTCATCTTCCATGTGGGTTTGGGGGCATGTGGGTTTCCTGAGGCTTTGGAAAGCAGAGGGAGGAGGAGGAGGAGGAGGAGGAGCACTAAGGGAACCCCCATGGTGTGATGCTGGAATTCCATTTCTGGAGAAAGGACGGAAGGGGCCCCTTAGAAAATGATGTTGCCCCTATACAGACAAACAGGGAAATCACAAACAGTGTCAGCAAAACAATGATTACAAGGACCAAGCCTCCCAAGAGTTTCCACCCCATGCTCTTCATAGAGTCAAGGATCAGAGGAGCCAATCAGTCTCAGTTTCTAGGGGTCTTCACACACCACTCTGTGGTGACTGCAGCCTTTCCTCTGCTGTAATGGATCCAGGCGGGAATGGACTCGACCTTCACAGCGGGAGGCATGGGGAGGATCACAGTGTGAGGATCACAGGGTTCAAGGCCACTGGTGGAGAATGTCTTTCTCAGGATTGCATCCCCAGGCTGGAATGGATGAATGGCTCAGTAACAGGGACAGGAAGAGCCTCCAGGACAGGGTGTGAGGTGTCTTTCTGAGTTTTCTGCAGGGCCTGTAGGAACTTGATAAGGGAGGAGTTAGAGATTTCAGCGGCTCTGTCCTCTCTAACCAGGGGTAGGATAGGAAGGGGTCTCCCAAACAGAATCTCAAAGGGAGTGAAGCCCAGTCTGTTGGGGGAGCATCTACTTCTAAGTAATGCTAACAGCAGCAATGAGTCCCAGGAGCTCTGGGTCTCTAAGACAAGCTTTGTAAGGAATTCCATAAGTGTTCTATTCATTCTTTCTGCTTGTCCAGAGCTCTGTGGTCTATATGCACAATGAAGTTTCCATTCTGTCCCAAGCGCCTCGCTAATGCTTTAAGATAATTTTGCAACAAAGGCAGGGCCATTATTGGACCCTCTGGCTCCTGGAAGGCCGAAACGGGGCATTATTTCATTTAGTATCTTCTTGACCCCAGTGAGGGCCGTTTCACTTTGTGTGGGGAAGGCCTCTGCCCACCCTGAGAAGGTACCTACAAAAACTAACAAGTATTTGTAGCCAGTTGTTGAGGGTTGTATCTCAGTAGAATCTACTTGCCATGTCTCCCCCCCGGGATATTTCCCTTAAGCCTGATTCCCACATGGGCCCCTTGAATTCTTTTTGCATTTACTCGGGTGCAGGTGTTAACACCTGTGAATATAACTCCTGTTCAATTGGTCCACATCCTTTATGTAGTATCTGCTCAATAGCTGGTGCATTGTCTTTTTACCCAATGAGTGAAATCATGTAAGTCCTTCACCAGCATTCTGCTCGGTGCCTGAGGAATAAAGATTTTGTCCTCTATGTCCCACCAAGGACCCTTCCTCTTTTATTGGGACCAAAGGAATCTTCCAAAGGAGGATATGCAGGCACAGGAGGAAGCGGGGAAGTGGCAGCTCGTCTGGCCTCACATCCACAGCCCTATTTCCCACTGCTTCCAGTGTCTCACCAGACTGGCGACCTGGACAGGGAACAGTAGCAACAGAGAGGGGTAGCCATTAGAGTCCAGTAAGGAAAGTATCTCCGCCTTATTCTTACTTTCCTTCCCAGCAGAGGTCAGCAGGCTCCTTTCCTTGTAGAGAGAGGCCTGGACATGGGCCGTTGCAAAAGCATAATGACTGCCAGTGAACATGTGAGCCGACTTCCCTTCTGCTGTACGCAGGGCGTGAGTCAGGGCGAGGAGCTCAGCCTTTTGGGCAGAAGACCCAGAAAGGAAGGAAGAAGTAGAGAGAGAGGGATAGGCCATCACTGCCGCCCCAGAAACACGGGTGCCCCCCAAAACAAAACTACTCCCGTCAGTAAAAACAATCAGGTCAGAGTTGTCCAGCGGGGTGTCCGAAAGGTCAGGCTGGACAGACTGGGTCTCATCCAGAAGCTGGAAGCAGTCATGTATGGGGGCCGGGTCAGAACCGGGATCTGGGAGCAGGGTGGCAGGGTTCAGGGCAGACGTTTTGGAGAAGGTCAGGGGAGGATGGTTGCGAAGCAGAGCCTGGTAGTGGGTGATACATGTGTTAGAGAGCCACCAGTCGGGGCAGACCTGAGGAGGGCCTCCCCAGAGTGAGGGGCAGAGACAGAGAGAGACTGTTGGCTTCCTTCGCCAGGAGGGCTGTGGCAGCTACGGCCCGCCCGCAGGCAGGGAGGCCACCCAGCCGCTAATGAATCCAAGTGCTTAGAGAGCTAAGTGACAGGGCCTTGCCAGGGGCCAAATCAGAACCCCCTTTGCAGTACCTCTAGTCTCTGCCACAAAGAGATGGAAGGGCTTCGCAACATCAGGCAGGGGCCCTAATAAGGGTGGCCCTGAGGTGTTCAGGAGGACCCCACACAAGGGGACCCTGTCCGTCTGAGGCAGAATAAAGGGACTTTGCTATCTCGGCAAAGGAGGGAATCCTAAGCAACAATAACCAGCTGTCCCAGGGAATTCAGGACCTGCTTCTTAGTAGAAGGAATTGGGATAGATAAGGAGGAGACAGGGAGCGGTGGCCATGACCCAGATAAGAGACCTCAGGAAGGCAGAGCTGAGCCCACACCTGCCCACACCCGAGGGAAATCTGCTGGTGGCTGAGAGAGAAGAGGGGAGGGAGCAGAAGAGGGTGGTACGGAGGACGTCCCTAAGAGATGTTCAGACTGGAGGGGCAGGATGACAAGAAGACACTTCGGGCCAGGGGGACCTAAGGTCAGAGAAGCCTGGTCCTCAGGGAAGGAAATAGTGGCCTGAAGCTTGTGAAGCCAATGCCTACCCAGAAGGGGCAAGGGCAGTCTGGCAGGACTAGAAAGGAGTGGGTGACTGTGCCAGGCCCTAGATGGACAGTGTGTTCAGTAGTCCAGGGTAAGAAACAATTTTACCAGTAGCGCCTTGTAGAGGGGTGGACTTGGAGGATATCGGACCCAGAGGTTTGGTCAGAGCAGAGTAAGTGGCTCCAGTATCAACCAGGAAATCAACAGGCTGACCCCCAATTTTCAAACATACCCTATGTTCTCCAGGGTCTAGAGAAAAAGAAAGAGAACCAGGGCCTCCTCAGTTAGCCCCCTCAAGGGGAGAGGACGTTTCTGGGCCGGCTTTGGGCCGGATATCTGTTCTTCCAATGGCCTGTTTCCTTACAAATGGCACACTGGTCCAAGCCTAATGGCTGGCGTCCATGGAGATACAGGGAAGAATCCCGGGCAGAGTGGTTGGATCTCCTGAAGGCCACTGCCATGGCATGGGCACCCTCTCTACCTGCCTCTTTGGCTGGGATGTCCCTCACATTGAAAACTTTCTGAGCTATCTCAACTAATTGGAATATGTTCATGCCTTCAAACCCCTCCTGCTTCTGTAACTTCCTACGTGTATCTGGGATGGACTGACTGACATGTGATATTCACAGACCTGAAGTTCTCGGGTAGCTTCAGGGTCTATAGTGCTATAGGTACGCAAAGCCTCATAGAGACATTCTAGGAAGGCACCAGGGGATCCCTCCGGACCCTGAACCCCTCAGAGATCTTTGTCATGTTAACAGGCTTCCGGGCTGCAGCCCTAAGACCCTGAAGGAAAAGCCTATGGTCCGCAGAAAGCGCCGTGTGGCCAGGGTGGGCATTAGGATCCCAGGAAGGCTGCTCAGAGGGAAAACTAGCTTCTACCTGATTCAGGTGTTCTCCCGAGCCCCCACCTGGTCCAAGGACAGCTTTCCTAGCTTCCTGCTTTATCTTCTCTCTCTCCTCCGTAGTGAAGAGGGTGGCGAGAAGTTGCTGACAGTCATCCCACGCGGGTTGGTGGGTATGAAAAACAGATTCAAGAAGGTTAATCAGAGCTAATCGAAGGTTAATCGAGGTTTCTCAGAGAAGGGGGGAGTCTGACCTTTCCAGTTATATATGTCATTTGTAGAAAAGGGGACATGACCCAGATACTGCAGTGGAGGGGGATCGTCTAGGGGGTCGTCAGAAGAGCCCTGTAAGACTTTCTTCCCTGGTTTTGCTGGAGTACCCTTCGGTGTAGGACCCTCCTTGTCTGTCCCTGTAGACTGAGTGACTAAAACGCAGATATCATTCTTCGTGGTCTCTGCCTTCAGCCAGGCAGGGGGGTAAGAGACGATTTGCAGCCAGACGTCACTATAGGGATGCTGGTCTGGGTGGCCAGCTCACTGGCGACAACCTGGTGCACTGCCTGCCTCTATCATATGTGCCTTCTGGGGGCCGTCCCACCCCAAAGGAAGGCCACTCCTTCTGGCAAAACAATTTTATTCCATAATCATGAGGTGTGAATGTTTGGGAGAAATGATTAAGAAGGTAATCAAGTGGAGTGCCAGCCTTTGAATCCCCCGTGATAAGAGTGGCTGAGCTGACAGGTAGCCTTATACAGCTGTGGGTGAATTCCTGCTATCTTAGGAGTGACAATGCCTTTTCCCCTATTGTTAACTGATAGCCAAATTTCTCAACCCCTGCTCTTAAAACTTATCAGTTCCCTAATCAACAAAACACACAAAGAACTCTCAAACAGTAATTACACAATACACTTAAGAGTAAAAGGCCAAAACTTGCTTTTCCCCAGGAATGCCCTGAGGGAGGTTTTAAAGTTAACAATCTCTACCTCTTTTATTTATTAATTTATTAAAGCTTTTTATTTGCGAAACATATGTATGGGTAATTCTTCAACATTAACCCCTACAAAGCTTTCTGTTACAAATTTTTCCCCTTACTCCCCACTCCTCCCCTAGATGGCAGGAAATCCACTACATGTTAATTATATTAAAATACTTGACAAATAGAATATATGTATACATATTTCCAAACTTATCATTGTTTTGCAAGAAAAATCGTATCTACAAGAAAAAAAAATCAGAGAAAGAAACAATGCAAGCAAACATCAATAGAGAGCATGAAAATGTTATGTTGTGGTCCACATTTCACATCCCTCTCTCTGGGGGGTGTATATGGCTTTCTTCACTGAACAATTGGAACTGGTTTGAAACATCTCATTGTTGAAGAGAGCCATGTCCATCAGAATAGATCATCATATAGTCTTGTTGTTGCTGTGTATAATGATCTCCTGGTTCTGCTCATTTCGCTCAACATCAGTCCATGCAAGTCTCTCCAGGCCTCTAATCTCTCCCTCTTGATATTCAAATTGAGCCTTACAAAGAGGCTTCCTGGACTTCCTCTCTGCCTTCACAAAGATTGCCCAGGGCTCAGATTCCTGCCCTAAACTTAAGCCAACAGGTGCCCAGAAAGCACCCAGGCCCAAATAATGTTTTTAACCAGATGATATCACATGGCGTCCCACCAATATCTCCTAGATTTGGCAAAAGATGGACTAGTTATTAGTTTGTCAACTCTAGTCCTGCTCTTTTACACAAATTCTAGGGACCTACTGTGTGTCGCCACCCAGACAGACAGACAGACAGACAGAACTTACCCTGCAGGGATTTCAAAAAGACTCTCTTATGGCCGAATGGAGGTGTCCTCCCTGAGCTCTTGCAGTGGCTAAAGCTGCTCTCTTCGTGGGACTCTGGGACCAGCCAGAATAGGCCTTCCCTAAAAGAGCCCAGGTCCCGTTGCCTCAAGACTCCAGAAGGAGATCTGCTAATTTCCAATGTGCAATACTGATCCCAGATCTCATATCTCACTGGGACCTCCCAATGTAATGCTCAGGGAGAAACTGAGGCAGTATCACACATTGGAGATTAGGTAATACTTTATTGATCAAGAGATAAGACTAGTCAACAGAACAGGACTAATGTCACAAAGTATTCAGCAGCTCATTGAGGGGCATCAAGGATTTTATAGGTTTCATAGCTCAGGGAAACAAAGAGCTCCGGGGAAGGGTGAGAAACTGAGGGACATCTGGGCTCCAAGGAAACTGTCAATTCAATTCTGACAGGTAGGGAGTAAAGAAGGAAGAGTGCTAAGTCTATCAATTCAGTTCTGGCAGGTAGGGAGTAAAGAGTGCTGAGTTTGGAAAAGGAAGACAGTAAGTCTGGGCCATAAAGATAAGGGATACATTGAGATGGACCATCTGGAGGTTTTATGACTCCTTTGAAATGTGAGTCCAATTATTTCTGATGGTCAGAAGGAAGGAGGCTGCTATTTTTGGGCAGAACAATCAAGGGAAACTAAGACATAGGAACTGTAGCATTAAGGGAAACAGAGCAACTGAGGGAAACAGACATGGGAACTGTGGCACAACATAGGAAAGTCTCAGAGTCCAACAACTCAGCAGTTTTTCTTTTCCAGGATAATTACTAAACAATTCTGGGCTGTCAACAAATGTTTGCTTTCTCAGTTAATTTTGTAGTTGACAAAACTTATTTCAGAGTTGGTTTACATTTACAAAAGACTGTCTTTATTGATGGATATTGATTACTCATTGTTTCATGTTTTTTTCAGGAGAGGAATCTGCTAGAAACACACTTGACACTGAAAATCAGAAACCAAGGAAAATTTATTTAAGAAATTTTTTTTTATTAAAACTTTTTATTTGCAAAACTTATGTATGGGTAATTCTTCAACATTGGCCCTTACAAAGCTTTCTATTACAAATTCCCCCCCCCCACTCCCCATCCTTCCCCCAGATGGCAGGATATCCACTACATGTTAATTATGTTAAATACTTGACAAATCGAATATATGTATACATATTTCCACACTTATTGTTGTGCAAGAAAAATCATATCTACAAGAAAGAAAAATCAGAGAAAGGAAACACAATGCAAGCAAACATCAATAGAGAGCATGAAAATGTTATGTTGTGGTCTACATTTCACATCCCTCTCTGGGTGTATATGGCTTTCTTTACTGAAGAATTGGAACTGGTTTGAAACATTTCATTGTTGAAAAGAGCCATGTCCATCAGAATTGATCATCATATAGTATTATTGTTGCCGTGTATAATGATCTCCTGGTTCTGCTCATTTCACTCAGCATCAGTTCATGCAAGTCTCTCCAGGCCTCTCTGAAATCATCCTGCTGGTCGTTTCTTACAGAGCAATAATATTCCATAACATTCATATACCATAATTTATTCAGCCATTCTCCAATTGATGGGCATCCATTCAGTTTCCAGTTTCTAGCCACTACAAAAAGGGCTGCCACAAACATTCTTGCACATGTGCTTCCTTTATGATTTCTTTGGGATATAGGCCCAATAGAAATGCTGCTGGGTCAAAGGGTATGCACAGTTTGATAACTTTTTGAGCATAGTTCCAAATTCCTCTCCAGAATGGCTGGATCCGTTCACAGTTCCACCAACAATGCATCAGTGTGCCGGCCTTCCCACATCCCCTCCAGCATTCATCATTATCTTTTCCTGTCATTTTAGCCAATCTGACAGTTGTGTAGTGGTACCTCAGAGTTGTTTTGATTTGCATTTCTCTGATCAATAGTGATTTGGAGCACCTTTTCATATGACTAGAAATAGTTTTAATTTCTTCATCTGAAAATTGTCTGTTCATATCCTTTGACCATTTATTGATTGGAGAATGGCTTAAATTCTTATAAATGAGACAATTCTCTATATATTTTAGAGATGGGGCCTTTATCAGAACCCTTAAATGTAAAGATGATTTCCCAATTTATTGCTTCCCTCCTAATCTTGACTGCATTGGTTTTGTTTGTACAAAAACTTTTTATCTTAATATAGTCAAAATTATGTATCTGGTGTTCAATTAAGAGTTCCAGTTCTTCTTTGGACATAAATTTATTCCATCTTCACAAGTCTGAGAGGTAAACTATACTACATTCCTCTAATTTACTTATAATATCACTCTTTATAACCAGATCATGAACCTATTTATATTTTATCTTGGTATGTGGTGTTAGATGTGGGTCAAGCCCTAATTTCTTCTACACCAGTTTCCAATTTTCCCAGCAGTTTTTGTTAAATAATGAGTACTTCTCCCAGAAGCTGGGGTCTTTGGGTTTATCAAACACTAAATTGCTATAGTTATTGCCTCGTTTTCCCTGTGATTCTATCCTATGCCACTGATGGACTACTCTGTTTCTTAGTCAGTACCAAATGGTTTTGATGACCACTGTTTTATAATATAGTTTTAGATCTGGTACAGCAAGGCCACCATCATCAGCCTTTTTTTTCATTAATTCCCTTGAAATTCTTGACCTTTTGATCTTCCAAATGAATTTTGCTACTATTTTTTCTAGATTTGTAAAATACTTTCTTGGGAGTTTGATTGGTATGGCATTAAATAAGTAAATTAGTTTGGGTAGTATTGTCATTTTTATTATATTTGCTCAGCCTACCCATATGGGAGCACTTAATGTTTTTCCAATTGACTAGGTCTGATTTTATTTGTGTGGAAAGTGTTTTGTAGTTTAGTTCCTATAGTTCCTGACTTTTCCTTGGCAGGTAGATTCCTAAATATTTTATACTATCTACAGTTATTTTGAATGGAATTTCTTTTTGTAAGTCTTGCTGCTGAACTTTGTTGGTAATATATAAAAATGCTGATGATTTATGTGGATTTATTTTGTGTCCTGCAACTTTGCTAAAGTTGTGAATTGTTTCTAGTAGCTTTTTAGTTGAGTCTCTAGGGTTCTCTAAGTATACCATCATGTCATCTGCAAAGAGTGATAATTTGGTTTCTTCATTACCTACTCTAATTCCTTTAATCTCTTTTTCTTCTCTTATTTCTAAAGCTAACATTTCTAATAGTATATTAAATAGTAATGGTGACAGTGGGCAGCCTTGTTTCACTCCTGATCTTATTGGGAATGGTTCTAGTTTGTCCCCATTACATATGATGCTTGCTTATGGTTTTAAATAAATGCTACTGATCATTTTAAGGAAAAGCCCATTTATTCCTATACTCTCTGGTGTTTTTTAATAGGAATGTATATTGGATTGTATCAAATGCCTTTTCTGCATCTATTGAGATAATCATATGATTTTTGTTAGTTTGGCTATTAATATAATTGATTATGCTGATAGCTTTCCTAATATTGAACTAGCCCTGAATTCCTGGTATAAATCCTACTTGGCCATAGTGTATTATCCTGGGGATGACTTTCTGTAATCTCATTGCTAATATCTTATTTAAAATTTTTGCATCAATATTCATTAGGAAAATCGGTCTATAGTTTTCTTTCTCTGTTTTCTCCCTACCTGGTTTAGCTATCAGCACCATATCTGTATCATAGAAGGAATTTGGTAGTGCACCTTCTTTCCCTATTTTTTCAAATAGTTTATATACTATTGAAATCAATTGTTCTTTGAATGTTTGGTAGAATTCACATGTAAATCCATCTGGCCCTGGAGATTTTTTCTTAGGGAGTTGATTAATAGCTTGTTCTATTTCTTTTTCTAAAATGGGGCTATTTAAATAATTTATATCCTCTTCTGTTAGCCTGGGCAATCTATATTTTTGTAGATATTCCTCCATTTCATTTAGATTATCAAATTTATTGGCATAAAGTTGGGCAAAGTAACTCTTAATTATTACTCTAATTTCCTCTTCATTGGAGGAAAGTTCTGCCTTATTTTTGAGACTAACAATTTGATTTTCCTCTTTCCTTTTTCTAATCAGATTAACTAAAGGCTTATCTATTTTATTGGTTTTTTCATAAAACCAACTCTTAGTTTTATTTATTAATTCAATAGTTTTCTTATTTTCAATTTTATTAATCTCCCCTTTTATTTTTAGAATTTCCAATTTGGTATTTAATTGAGGGTTTTTAATTTTCTCTTTTTCTAGCTTTTTTAATTGTAAGCCCAGTTTATTGATCTTCTCTTTCTCTATTTTATGTAAATAAGCATCTAGAAATATAAAATTGCCCGTTATAACCACTTTGGCCGTATCCCACAAATTTTGGTATGTTGTCTCCTTATTGTCATTCTCCTGGATGAAATTATTAATTGTGTCTACGATTTGCTCTTTCACCCATTCATTCTTCAGGATTAGATTATTTAATTTCCAATTAACTTGTGGTCTGTTTTCTCCTGGCCTTATATTACATGTGAGTTTTATTGCATCATGATCTGAAAAGGATGCATTTACTATTTCTGCTTTTCTGCATTTGATTTTGAGGTTTTTATGTCCTAACACATGATCAATTTTAGTATAAGTTCCATGAACCCCTGAGAAAAAAGTATACTCTCTTCTATCGCCATTCAATTTCCTCCAGAGATCTATCATATCTAACTTTTCTAACATTTTGTTTACCTCCCTAACTTCTGTCTTATTTATTTTGTGGTTTGATTTATCTAATTCTGAGAGAGCAAGGTTGCAATCCCCCACTAGTATAGTTTTACTGTCTATTTCTCCTTGCATCTCTGTTAGTTTCTCCTCTAAGAATTTGGATGCTATGCCACTTGGTGCATATATGTTTAGTATTGATACGCTTCATTGTCTATGATACCCTTTAGTAAAATATAGTTTCCTTCTTTATCTCTTTTAATTAGATTTATTTTTGCTTTTACTTGATCTGAGATAAGGATTACTACCCCTGCTTTTTTTTTGTTCACCTGAAGCATAAAAGATTCTGCTCCAGCCCTTTACCTTCATTCTGTATGTATCTCTATGTTTTAGATGTGTTTCTTATAAACAATATATTGTAGGATTCTGGCTTTTAATCCAATCTGCTATCTGCTTCCGTTTTATGGTTCATCCCATTCACATTCACAGTTAAAATAACTATATCTTTATTTCCTGCCATCTTATTCCCAAAGTTATGTTTTTCTCTCCCCTTTCTCCCTTTCTCCCTCCCCAGTATTTTGTTTTTGATGACCACCTCCCTCTAACAGTCCTCCCCCCTTTAAAACCCCTCCCTCTTTTTTAAACCTTTCCCCTAATCCTTCTATTAGTCTATCCCTTTCTTTTCCTCCTTTCCCTCTTACTTTCCTATAAGGAGGGCCAAGTTTTTCTTTGAAGCCAAATGTGTCTGATATACTCTTTTAGAGCCCAATCTAATGAGGGTAATATTTACACAATGCTCATCGCCCTCCCTTCTTTCCCTCAATTATATTAGATTTTCTATGTCTCTTCATGAGATTTTGCCTTATTTTACCTCCTTTTTTTTTTTACTTTATTTTACCTCCTTTCCCCTTTTCTTTCAGTATGATATCCCTTCCACCTCTAATTTCTTTTCCATTATTATCAAAGTAAAGTCAAATTATACCCCCATTCTTTAAGGATACCCATAGTAGAAATATAGTTCTCAAGAGTTCTTTCCTTTTTAACTTTTTATGCTTCTCTTGAGTTCTGTGTTTGGAGGTCAAAATTTTTGACCTTTTCATTAGAAATAGGTGATATTCTCCTGTATCATTGAATGACCATCTTCTTCCCTGAAAGATAATGCTCATTCTAGCTGGCTAACTTATTCTTGGCTGTAATCCAAGTTCTTTTGCCTTTCAGAATATCTGATTCCAGGCCCTTTGATCCTTTAATGTGGAAGCTGACAGATCTTGTGTGATTCTAATTAGAGTTCCTTAGTATTTGAATTGTTTCTTTCTAGCTGCTTGCAATATCTTTTCCTTGGTGCAATAGTCCTGAAATTTGGCCACAATATTCCTTGGGGTTTTAATTTTGGGGTCTCTTTCAGGAGGTGATCGGTGAATTCTTTCAATAACAATTTTGCCTTCTGATTCTAAAACATCAGGGCAATTTTCTTTCATAATTTCCTGGAAGATAGCAGCTAGGTTTTGTTTTTCATCTTGGCTTTCAGGGAGTCCAATAATCCTTAGATTGTCTCTCCTAGATCTGTTTTCCAAGTCAGTTGTTTTTTTCTAGGAGATATTTCATATTTTCTTCTATTTTTTCTTTTTTTGTTTTTGTTTGACTGATTCTTGGAGTCTTATTGAGTCATTCACTTCTATTTGTTCAATTTTAATTTTTAAAGTATTATTTCCTTCAGTTATCTTTTTTAGCTCCTTTTGTAACTAGCCAATTGAATTTTTTGGTTCATTGCATTCTTTTTCCATTTTGCCAATTTTATTTTTCAGTGAATTGTTGTCTTTTTCCAATTCATTAATTTTGTTTTTCATTGAATTGTTATCTTTTTCCAATTCACCATTTTTATTTTCCAGTGAATTGGTGATTTTTTCCATCTCACCAATTTTGTTTTTCAGTGAGTTGGTGACTTTTTCCAATTCAACAATTTTGTTTTTCAGTGAATTGTTATCTTTTTCCAATTCATCATTTTTATTTTCCAGTGAATTGGTGGTTTTTTCCATCTCACCAATTTTGTTTTTCAGTGAGTTGGTGACTTTTTCCAATTCAACAATTTTGTTTTTCAGTGAATTGTTGTCTTTTTCCAGTTCACCAATCTTTTTTCCCAGTTTTTCATATCTCTGTTGCAGGGCATTATTTTCTTCTTGCACTGATCTCAATTCATTTCCCCATTTTTCTTCTAGCTCTCTTTTGAGATTCTTTATGCAATTTTCCAGGGAAGCCTTCTGAAAAGGGGACCAGCCCATGTATTCCTTTGTGGCTTCCTCTGGGATTGCATTCCCTTTAGGAACCTCAGAATCTGGGGTTTGCCCTTCTTTCTCTCCATAAAAACTGTCTATGGTGAGAGCTCTCTTCTGCTTCTTACTCATGTTTTTGAGCTGAGGTCTGATTCAAACAGGGGAGCTGCAGCCGTTTCAATTTGCCCTGGGGCAGTTTGCGCAGTTGACTTCCGGTCTGGAGCTGATGGCGCTAGATCCTCACTAGGACCACGCTTTCAGCTGCTCTCAATCCACCCTTTATCAAAGGCAGATCTGCCAAAGCACCTGCCCGCAAGCAGAGCAAAGTGGCTCAGGCGTCTCCCAGGGACTTCCTGGGTGTCTAGAATCCGCCAACCTCTGTCCCAGTCCTGCTCTGCCCTGGCTTGCGCTGGCATCTGAGTGCGGCAAGCTGCCGATCCCCTGCCCGTCTGAAACTGACCTGCTCCGGAGTTCTTCCAAAGTAAATTTTTGATAAAAGAGCATTGTACTCCAAGTGTTTGATGGAGCCCTCATTCCAGAACCAGTTCAGAGACTTAATTTGTTCTGCGTCTGAGGGAAGATCTGAGGAGGTCACAGAGAATGATGTCTGCTGTTCGCCATCTTGGCTCTGCCACCTATTTAAGAAGAATCTTAAGGAATTGTCTTAACATTTATGACAAGTAGCAGTCTCCCCTCCTCTTCAGGAAGAAAGAGTGCTGAGCACAGAAGCAGGAGAAGCTTTATACTTGTTAGGTCAGCTCAATTCCTCTCTTTGGAGACCAGATTGATCCAATTCCCTTCCCGGTTACACTCTTTCTGATATACCTACTGTATGTTTCCCCCTAAATATGTATAAGCATGTCTCTGCCTCTGTCATGCATCCCATGTTCAAAAATGGTGGAAAACTCCTTCTATGGGATGTGTTGTTTAATATTCAATTAGCCTATTCAGCAGGTACAATACCAATTTGGTCAAGTCAGGTCATTAACCCCAACCAGTTTGAGTCGTTTGGGCTATTATCTTAAGCTCTTGAAAACACAAGACCCTTTGTAAGGGACTGAGTCCACCTGTGCCTTCCTACCTCTCCAATTCCTTATTTGCTCAAGGTTTCTGGGAGATTGAAACTTAATTGTTTTATAGAAACTTAACCTTCCATAATTTCTTGCATTCTGAAAACCTGTTAGTCAGTGGTACTTATTATCTTACATTACCTTGAAACATTCTGTGAAAATCTAACTTTTTAGTATTTCCCACAAGTGGAATTGGAGAGAGTTTGAGAGAAGAGAGATCCTGGTGTTCTGACTTCCAAATATGAGAAAGAAGAAAGACATTAGTTTGAGACTCTCTTTAGGTCCCTGAAACTTTCTTCTTACATTGCCTTTCCTGAAGACAATAGTCAATTAACAGGTATTAAACACTACTATATTCCAGGCATAGATACAGTACCTATATAAGAAAAAGAAAGACAATCCTAGCCCTCAAAGAATTTACAATCTAAGTGGGGATGGGGGAAGATAATAGACAAGAAAACTGAAAAGATGCTGCCAGAAGATATTTGGCCTGGATCAGATCAAGCAGGAGAGCTGGTGGGAAATGACAAGTTAGCTGGAAAATTCTGAACCTTTTGTAAAGAGTCTTTGGGAAAAATTTGGGACTCTCAAAGTAAAAAACAAAAGGAATTAATTATGATCTTGAAAGAAAAGATAGCTCCCAGTGACAGCAGTGTTCAGGCTACAAAACAAAGGATTATATAGACCCTAATGCTAAAGCATCTCCCCTTCCCCCCTTCTTGGGTCTTCTTCCCATTGGCTGGGAGTCTGGATTCCCATTCTGAACATAGAAATCTATCCCAGAAATAAAGAATAATGCTAATGAACCCCTTGGGGTTTATCAGCTAGATTTCTTTCTTAAGGACCATGATTTAAAGCCAAATCACTCTGGATCTTATTGATTGGCCAACAATAGGTCCTATGCCAAGTCCCAATTAGTCAATTGTTTGAGCTCTAATTTATTCAGAGTGAATATAAATAGCAATTGTTTCTGTTTTGGCCAGAGTTTTCTCCCAGATTTTATTTATTTATTTTTGACTACATAAAAGAGGTCATTTTTTTCCTCCTAGTTTTAATCATTGAATTAACACTGCCTCAGTCAAGCTGATCTTAACTTAAAAAAGGTCAAGATTTTTTATGAAACTTAGGCTGTTATTATCAACTAAGGGAGTTCTTTTCTTTTTCTTTTTCTAAAATTTATTTATTTTTTTATTTGCAAAACATATGTATGGGTAATTCTTCAACATTAACCCTTACAAAGCTTTCTGTTACACATTTTTCCTCCCTACTCCCTACCCCTCCCCTAGATGGCAGGATCCACTACATGTTAATTATGTTAAAATACTTGAGAAATCGAATATATGTATACATATTTCCACACTTATTGTTGTGCAAGAAAAATTGTATCTACAAGAAAGAAAAATCAGATAAAGGAAACACAATGCAAGCAAACATCAATAGAGAGCATGAAAATGTTATGTTGTGGTCCATATTTCACATACCTCTCTCTGGGTGTATATGGCTCTCTTCACCGAACAATTGGAACTGGTTTGAGACAATTCTTTGTTGCAGAGAGCCATGTCCATCAGAATTGATCATCATGTAATATTGTTGTTGCTGTGTATAATGATCTCCTGTTCAGCACCCGTTCATGCAAGTCTCTCCAGGCCTTTCTGAAATCGTCCTGCCGGTCGTTTCTTACAGAACAATAATATTCCATAACATTCATATACCATAATTTGTTCAGCCATTCTCCAATTGATGGGCATCCATTCAGCTTCCAGTTTCTAGCCACTACAGAAAGGGCTGCCACAAACATTCTTGCACATGTGGGGCCCTTTCCTTCTTTTATGATTTCTTTGGGATATAGGCCCAATAGAAACACTGCTGGGTCAAAGGGTATGCACAGTTTGATAACTTTTTGAGCATAGTTCCAGATTGCTCTCCAGAATGGCTGGATCCGTTCACAGCTCCACCAACAATGCATCAGTGTGCCGGCCTTCCCACATCCCCTCCAAAATCCGTCATTATCTTTTCCTGTCATTTTAGCCAATCTGACAGGTGTGTAGTAGTATCTCAGGGTTGTTTTGATTTGCATTTCTCTGATCAATAGTGATTTGGAGCACCTTTTCATATGACTAGAAATAGTTTTAATTTCTTCATCTGAAAATTATTTATTCATATCCTTTGACCATTTATCGATTGGAGAATGGCTTGAATTCTTATAAATATGAGACAATTCTCTATATATTTTAGAAATAAGGCCTTTATCAGAACCATTAAATGTAAAGATGATTTCCCAATTTATTGCTTCCCTCCTAATCTTGTCTGCATTAGTTTTGTTTATACAAAAACTTTTTAACTTAATATAGTCAAAGTTATCTATCTGGTGTTCAATTAAGAGTTCCAGTTCTTCTTTGGACATAAATTTATTCCATCTCCATAGGTCTGAGAGGTAAACTATATTATGTTCCTCTAATTTACTTACAATATCACTCTTTATATCCAGATTATGAAGCCATTTAGATCTTATCTTGGTATGTGGTGTTAGATGTGTATCAAGCCCTAATTTCTTCCACATTAGTTTCCAATTTTCCCAGCAGTTTTTGTCAAATAGTGAGTACTTATCTAAGGGAGTTCTTTTCAACACAGCATCTTTAGCAAGGAAGTATCCTCTGCACTGGGTAGATGTGATTGGTGTATCTTTGGCTTAGATATTTTTTTCTCCTGGTTTAGCTAAATTTATAATCATAGATATAGCAATGGTCTTTTATGTAGCAAAACTGTACAAGATGTTTTGCATACAAGATTTTAATTGAACTTGATAATAAGCCTGTAAAATAGATACTACAGGTATAGGATAATGAAAATCAGCCTCAGAGAAACAAAGGGACCTGTTTATGGTCACACAAGTAGTAAGTGTCAGAGGGGTGAATATGAACCCTGACTTCTCTGACTCCAAATTCAGGACTATCAACTATGCAATTTGGCTCACCATAGAATTTATTTCTTTATGTGTCACAGGGGAGGATTGTGTGGGATAAAAATGCAACCCCTGATTCCAAATCATTACTCAGAGATCTCTCAAAGTGATTAGAAGGTTATTAGAAATTCTGGATGATCATTCTCCTCCTGGGCAGGCCAAGGAGGAGAATGAGGTGGGAGTTTCTCCTTTGAACAGATCTTTTGTAGATAGAGCCACTGGCTCTCAGAACCCGCCAATCTCCAGAACAAGGTATCTCGGCTCACTTATCAGAGTTGTTTACCAGACCTCTTGCAAATAAGATTCCCAGAGGAAAATGCAGTTTGCCTTTGATATTCTAAAAAGCCACACTTACTCCCTTCCCGAAGTGTTCTAATTAGAGATTCCCAATGAAAAACCACACCAGTCTTTCACAGTCATTATTCTGAGAAATCCTCAGTTTCCCATATCACTCAGGATTGACCATTGAGGACCCAGTCCTTTGAGTAAGGGCAATCTGCCCTGCTTAGTGCCAACCTATATGGATCCTTAAAGTGCTGCTTCTGAGAATGCATAAAGAGGATCCCTGATCACCTCTTCAGAACCTGTGCAGGTCTTATCTGATGGTTTTCTGTCTGCTTACTACGTGGTAAAGAAATGCCATTTAATAGCTGAGCAAAGCCTAACGTATAGGTAAAAGGTCCTCTTGCAATATGTGGTATTTGAGTTGTGTCTTAAAGGAAAATAGGGATTTCAGAAAGCAAAAGTGAAGAAAGAAAGATAGAATGATAAAGAGAGAGACAGAGATTAAGACACACACACACACACACACAGAGCCAGAGAGAGACACACACACACAGAAACACACACACACATACACAGCCAGAGAGAGACACACACACACACAGAAACACACATACACACATAGACAGAGAGACTTAAAAGAGACAGAAAGACACAAAGAGATGAGAACAAGAGACAGAGAGACTGACACAGAGACAAAGTATTTTAGTTAAGGGTTACAGCCCCTGCAAAGGTAAAAAGCTGAAAGATAAAAGTATTTTGTGTGGCAGTGTGGCCAGACTAGACCATAACATGCATGGATAGAGAAATGTTTACATGGCTTGTCAAGATAGGAAGGGTAAAAAGCTCTAAAAAGCTTCACAGAGAGAGCTGAAAGAGCAAAGGTTAATGGAATTCTTCATTTTTTGTTTCTTATAGTGCAAGAATATTTGATCATTTTGGGTGCCCATTTTATTTCTATTTTCTTTCTACTACATGCAATGGCATAGTTCTTCCTGTATCACCCACTAGCATTGACATTTGCTGAATTCCTATTTACCACCGGGGTTATCAATCAGTTGATCTGTATTTTATCACATTTACCAATGTGTTGTGTTCTGACTATTTTATGTTTCTTCTTATTTTCGTTTATTTTTAAATGCTGATTCTAGTAATTAAAATTGTTCAGAATTCAATCTGTCAGATAAGAACATTACCATTCAATTCCAGATGAGCAAAGAAGGACATGAGAGGAAAAGAGACATAGCTGTTTAGTGACGGAAAAGAAACTGATACACAAGTCTCCTTACTCTGGGGCAAGTGGTTTTTTCCACCAATCCACACTGCTTCTATATTTAATGTTTTTTATTAATCTTAAAAAAAATTTTTTTTTGCTCTATATGGTCTGCATTTCTGGTTCCTGTTGTACCTAAGGGTCTGTCACTTTGTGGCTCTCTTGAGTGACTAAGGTTAAATTAGCCAGAGAAGAATGGAACTATTCCTTGGTTACTTTCCTAAGTGCAACAATATACATAGAACTACCAATGAGATTAGGGGAACTGAAGATCTCACCCTTTACCTATTAAAGGACCTCTAGGTTTTGACTCAGAAATGTATACTAGATTCAGTCCTAAGAAAACCTGGTGCTCGGACTTTCTTGGAGAATTTCCCCTCACATTCCTCTGGCTTTTCACACTCTACACACTGGAAACCTGGGGAGAATTACTTTAATCCTAAATTTAGTTTGTGTCTAAGATCCCCCCCCACAAAAAAAGGAATAGAAAGATGTTCAATAAACAATTTAAATTGGTATAGAGCAAGTAGTTATTCCCTTCATAGCAAGAATGCTCCACACAAAAGACTTATTAGTATGCATTGATAAAGAGCTAAAAATTATTAATAACTTAGAAATACTATTATCTCTGAGGATGTCTTTAAACATCAAAACTTGAATATCTTATGGGATTGTTAACTAGGCAAGTCATATTTCATTTTTTTCATCTTCACTATTTAAACAATTTCTACAAACTCCATGTCTCCTAACAAGCTGGACCAGGGCTTGGGACATCTTCTGTGAGAAGAGCATAGGTATATACTCTTCCTCCTTCTACTAGCCAGCTCATTTTGGGACCTAGAAACTTGTGATCTCTTAAAGTTCTGAGGTTGCTTTCAAAGTTAGTCCATCTCAAGATTGCTGTCCTGAGCCCTGAGCACCTGCACTCAGTAAACCCCAAAGAGAAGATGCTGTCGGTGGGGCAAGACCTAGGCTCAGGTCTGCCTAATGAGGACTTTGCGCTTGTTGACATGTGCTTCCAGCTGTGTGGGACAGCAACCCTATCCAAATTAAAATCAGAGACTCTCAAGGTAAAAAGCAAAAAGGATTTATTATGATTTTGCAAGAAAGGACAGCTCTCAATGACAGCAGTGTTGGTATAGGAGTGCAAAGCACAAGCTGCAAAACACAGGATTAAATACACTATAACATAGAAGCAGCCCCCCTCCCTTATCTCTTCCTGGCCCTTCTTCCCATTGGCTGAGAGTC
>JAJPUD010001908.1:96925-132437 GCA_023553655.1 Myrmecobius fasciatus
TCTGTTGCTGATTTTTGTGATAGGCATCTTTATCTGTGAAGGGTTACTTACTCCATTAGGTAAGAAGTGGTGGAGGGGAGGAGGAGAAGATCCATAGTTTGGCCAGAAGACATTTCCTCTGAGTGGGGCACCTGCCTAAACAAAACAACAATATTTATTTCATCCTAATTCTTAAGCCTATTTCCTAAAGGGTTATTTTCCTTGATATTAGATAGGTTTTTAGAGCCAGTTACCTTAGATTGTTCCTTTTTCCGGGGTTCACACTATCTTGTTCCCTTTGGTGGAGGATCCATCTGATCTTACCAAAGGGAAATAGAAGCACTCTTAAAGGATCTAATCACTTAAAAGTCTCTCAACCCCTGTCACCCAGGGTTCTTACCAAAGGGAAAGTACTTTTATGGACTCTTAACCACTTAGAATCCCCCACTTTTGTAGAGAGCCACAGATAGTGGGGGAACTCTCAGCGAGGTATAAGATCCTTCATCACAGAGGGAACTTGCTGACAAAGTCTGGTTCAGCTCTCATTTCCCCTTGGGGCATCTCACACTTCTTGGTAAGTGGAGTGGGGGTGGGGCAACCCTGTTCTACTAGAAACCGAGATACAGTGAAAGAGGCATTTACATATTAATAGCAGGGTGCTTATAGTTAGCACATGCTCAGTATGTTGTAGTGATGTAATTGTACTAAGTATTTAGGGGTTGAGAGAATTTGAAATAAATGGACTCTACCTTTGACCAACCTCATGGGTCCCTGCTTCATTGATCCTCCACTAAGACTGAAGACTTGGGCTGGTCCTGAAATCTTCCAGAGAGCTAGTCCAGATGGTATATTTGGGCATCCCAGCTTGGGAGCTCTAGAAAGCACATTACACACTTTCTCTTCCATTTCCTCCCCTACCCTTCCCCTAGCTCACAAATTTCTTTCTTTTTTTTTTTTAAAATTAAAGCTTTTTATTTGCATAACATATGTATGGGTAGTTCCTCAACATTGATCTTTACAAAGCTTTCCATTACAATTTTTCCTCCAGTCCCCTCCCCTCCCCTAGATGGCAGGATCCACTACATGTTAATTATAATAAAATACTTGACAAGTCGAATATATGTATACATATTTCCATACTTATGTTGCTGTGCAAGAACAATTGTAGTTACATGAACAAAAAATATCTGAGAAAGGAAACCCAATGCAAGCAATCATCAATATAGAGCATGAAAATGATATATTGTGGTCCACATTTCACATCCCTCTCTCTGGGTGTATATGGCTTTCTTCACTGAACAATTGGAACTGGTTTGAGACATTTCATTGTAGAAGAGAGCCATGTCCATCAGAATTGATCATCATATAGTATTGTTGTTGCCATGTATGATGATCTCCTGGTTCTGCTGATTTCACTCAGCATCAGTTCATGCAAGTCTCTCCAGGCCTCTCTGAAATCCTCCTGCTGGTCGTTTCTTATAGAACAATAACATTCCATAACATTCATATACCATAATTTATTCAGCAACTCTCCAATTGATGGGCATCCATTCAGATTCCAGTTTCTAGCCACTACAAAAAGGGCTGCCACAAACATTCTTGCACATGTGGGGCCCTTTCCTTCCTTTAAGATCTCTTTGGGATATAAGCCCAATAGAAACACTGCTGGGTCAAAGGGTATGCACAGTTTGACAACTTTTTGAGCATAGCTCCAAATTACTCTCCAGAATGGTTGGATCCGTTCACAGTTCCACCAACAATGTATCAATGTCCCAGTTTTCCCACATCCCCTCCAGCATTCATAGTTATCTTTTCCTGTCATTTTAGCCAATCTGACAGGTGTGTAGCGGTACCTCAGAGTTGTCTTAATTTGCATTTCTCTGATCAATAGTGATTTGGAGCAACATATGAAAAATATGACTAGAAATGGTTTTAATTTCATTATCTGAAAATTGTCTGTTCATATCCCTTGACCATTTATCTACTGAAGACTAGCTCACAAGTTTCTTGCCCACCTGGGTTGTGTGAACAACTTACATGATTAATTTCAAACTTTTCTCTGCTGGTTTATCTCCTGAGCTGAATTAATCTTCAATGTTTGCTAGCCTGTTATGGAGCTCCATTTGCTTTTGTTTTTGCTTTCTCTGAGGTTTCTCTTCAGGAATTTACCAGATGGTATGGGAGTTTCCAAGCCAAGCTCAAGGACAACTGGAGAACTCTCCAGAGGGCACCTGCCCAAGGATTTGGTATGGGAGAGATCCCTCACAAACAAGAAATATCCTGGATGAGCCTCCAAAATTGTGTGGGACAGCAACCCTTATCCAAATTAAAATCAGAGACTCAAGGTAAAAAGCAAAAAGGATTTTGAAAAAGAGAAGCTCCCAATGATGGCAGTGTTAGTATAGAAATTCAAAGTGCAAGGTAGAAAACACAGGATTATATATGCCCTAACATGGAAGGCTTCTCCTCCCCCCATCTTCTTTCTCATTGGCTGGAATCTGGATGCCCATTCTGAAAGCAGAAATCTACCCCAGAAACAAAGAATGAAAAGGTAATGAAAAGGTTATGGAGGTGAGGACAGGAGGAGAATGTAAGTTTATCTAAGATAATTGAATACCTGTGGATTTTGGCTATAGCACAACTTGTTATTGCAAAGTTTTAAGTTATAATTAGTGTATAGGTGGAGGCCACATTCTTATGACAGATCTTCATTCAGTTTATCCCATTCATAGCCACTATGTTTCTTGGGTGGGGAAGGATGCCCATCTCTTATCCCTCACAAGAATTCCTAGAATTATATAATGCCATTATAATTATTATGCAAAGCTTTGTCAGACTGGCAGGAAGTATTATCAGAAAAATTTCATTCTATTATATTCACCTAGGCATTTTTGCAATGCTTTCTGTGTAACTTTTGTACTTTTGTGGATCACTTATGAACTGAAGATCCATAGCACCTAAATGTTTATTTACCCACTGAAATCTTGGGAGGTTGTGTTTTTAGATAATATATATGTTAAAAGAAGACCCTCTGAGTATAATGACAAACATGGGGAGAAAATAGTAATAGGAATTATTTTTTAAAGTGTCAATGAAATCTTCTTGTCTGACAAGCAATATTGCACCTCTTCCTGGCTTAGGTCCCTGGATTTCTGATATCTGATTTGTAGAGGCAGCATAGCACAAAAGGCAATGCACTGAGTTTAGTACCATGGACTTGGCTCTTTTAATAACCATCCTGGGACAATTCTATCAATCACTTTGGCTCTCTTAGCCTGATTTTTCCTTTTCTGTAAAATGAGACAGTTGAGGTTGGATGATTTCTAAGCAACTCAACCTAAAATTCTGTGATTTGTGATTCATAAAAAATCTGCCTTATATTGCTGTTCTTATTTGTTGGTGAGGTGTACAATCACTTTTATAGTTATGCTGAATTATCATCTGTGGGAAGAAACATTTAAATCAGGGAATATCTCTGGCTGGTTCTTTTTTTGTTGTTGATTTGTTTTAGGAAATAATTCAAATCAGAGAGAACAGTGAAAGAAAATTGAATTTCAGCTGATAAATTCCTATAGGGCAAAGACTTGCTTATGTATAATTAATTGTCTTTTAATTGTCATTGAGTAGTTATTATTTCTTGTGATATTTTTTTTTAATCCTCTAAACTGTGGCAACTCTTATTATGAGAAATACTAAAATTTGGTGTCCACAGAATGTTGCAAGCTTTAAGGTAATCTAAGATAATAAGTACCACTGACCAATGGGTTTTCAGAATGTGAGAAATTGAGGAAGGTTAAGTTTCCACCAAACAATTATTTTTCAATCTATCAAAAGTCTTTAGCAAACAAGGAACTAGGGAATTAGGAAGTTACAGATAGACTCAGCCAATCAAAAAGAGCCTTGTGCTTTTGAGAAAACCATTAATTTAAGATAATAGGCAATCCAATTTAAATTGGTTGAAGTCAATGCCCTGATTTGATCAAATTGCTTGCTGAATAGGCTAATTGAATGTTAAACAACACAGCCCATAAGAGGAGTTTTCCACCATTTTTGAAGATGGGATGTGTAATGAGGGAGGGGTGACATCCCTATACATAGCTAGGGGGAAACATATAGTGGACATATCAGAAAGTTTGTAACCTGGAAGGGAATGTACCAATTCCTACTCTGAAAGTAGGAAACTGCACCTAGCTAACAAATATAAAGCTTCTCTCACTTCTGTGTTCAGTGCTCCCTCTTCCCTAAGAGGAGTAGAGACTGCTTCTGGCCAGAAATGTTAAGACAATTCCTTAAGATTCTTATTTAATAAATTTTCCTCAGTATCTGATTTTCAGTGTCAAATGTGTTTCTAACACTATCAATTTTTCAAGGCAGAAATTAAGTCCCCACCTTCTCCATAACATTTTGACTTCCTACTCATTTTCTCTGCTCTGATCTATACATTTATGCCAGGACTTTTTAAACTGATGGGGATTTGCCAGACTGTGAGGCACCCTTCATTAAATGGAGGGAGTGATTTATATCTGGGCAGAGAGGATCACTGAATACCACTATGAGACATGCTTATTTGAAAGTCTTAAGAAATCGGGTTGGTAGGGGCAGCTTGGTGGTGCAGTGGATAGAGCACCAGCCCTGAAGTCATGAAGACTTGAGTTCAAATTTGTCCTCAGACACTTAACACTTCCTAGCTGTGGGACCCTGGGCAAGTCACTTAACCTCAATTGCCTCAGGGGGGAAAAAGTAATCAAGGTGGTGACTTGTTCTTAGTGAGATTAATGTTTGTCTTATTTAGTAGATAATCTAAACTAGTGTTTTCATATATTTTATTAATATTTGATTGCTAGTATTGAGAATTGTTGAGAATACTAATTAGCATTTATGTCACACTAGTTGTCATAAGGAAGGGTAAATTGGTTTTGTATGTTCACTGCGCATTTCAACATCATTGCCAGATTAATCTTCTTAAATATTAAGTTGATTATATCACATCTCTTATTCTTTCCTCTATTATGGAATTCATTTTCTCTCTTGAGGTTACATGGTATCTAGAAAGATTACTGGGGCTGAAGTCAGAAGAAGCCTGACTTCAAATAATTTTTCTGGCTTGTGTAATTGTGTTACTCTAAACAAATAATATTTCTTTATGCTTCAGTTTCCTCTTCTCTAAAATGTAAATAATAGGTTATTAAGGTCACAGAATTATAGAATTTCAGAGTTGAAAGGGATCTCAACAGTCCAACCCATACAGGGAAGGTAATTGTTATTATGGCTTGCCTAAAAAGTAGCCATCTAGCCTTTGCTGGAGAATCTCCAATGATGAGGAACCTACTATTTCCTGAGGGTTTTTTTTTTTTTTTCATTTTTGCTTCCACAATATTTCACATATGTATGTCCTTTTCTTTTTACTCACACAGCCACTACCCAAATTTAGTCTCATCACCTCTTTCTGGATTATTGCAAAGATTTGATAACTAGTTTCCTGCCTCCAAGTCTCTCCCCAATTCAATTCGTTCTTACATAACTACTAAAGTTATTTTCTTGAACCACTGGTCTGATCATATTACACTTCAATAAACTCTGGTGGCTCCTTATTATTTTTAGACTCAAATATAAACTCTTCTGTTTAGCATTAAAAACTCTTTTCAGCGTTCTGCCCTATCTTTCCAGTCTAGTCAGACATTATTTTCCTCTATGTTCTCTGTGTATTAGCTATGTATAAGCCTATATATATATAAGCAGGTATAAGCCTGCTTGACTGTCTGGCAAATACTGTTTCTTCTTTAATCTCTGTGCCTTTGCACTAATTCTCCCCCTATGACTGAAATTCTCCCTTTGCTCACCTTCCCCTCTTAGAATCTCTGCCTTTCTTCAACTCTCAGTTCAAGCTCTTTCCTCTAGAGGTTCTTTCCCTGGAGGTCCTTTCTAGAGCTAAACTACCAAGCATTCAAACTCTACTGCAGAGAGCTCAAGTCCAATGTGTTGGCCACATTGTTCAAATGATAAACATTCTCTTGCCTAAAAGACTACTTATGGAGGTCAGAAGAAGCAGTACAAGAACTCTCGAAAAGTCTCTCTGAAGAACATTGGAATTGATTGTGTGACATGGGTGATGCTGGCAAAGGACGGTCCAGCATGACAGGCAAAGAACTGTCCAGCACTTCAAAGAAAGCACTGGGCTCTACAAGGAAAGCAGAATTGTAGCAGCTCAAAAGAAATGTGAGATGCATCAATTTAGAGACATCTCCACTCCAAATGTTTGTATGGACTATTTGTGCTCCACCTGTGGTAGACCATTCCAAACTTGTATTGGTCTGATCAGTCACAATTGGACATACTGTATCTTGAATCTGACAGTGATGTCATTTAGGTCCACTTTGAGAATGAAGGACAACAACCTTTCTCTTCCTTCTGTGGAGGTCTTTCTTGGTTTTTGAGGAGTTGATTGGTGGATTACTATTACTATTTTATTACAATTTATTACAATTACTATTTTACCCTCTAGTTCTAGGATATCAGATCACTTTTCTTTCAAAATTTCTTTCTTTTCTTGGATTAATTTTAATTTAATTTTTTTGTCCATTGAAGCATTCTATTTGCACTAATGTTTTACACCCTTAGAAAAAGAACCCCAGGATTTTTCCTCTTGTGTGTTTTTGTCTTGTTTCCTCATGGTCCATGATGCCAGTTGAGGTTGTAAGCACAATGAACCCAAATTGATGGGATGGCAGCAGATTATTCTGCCACTTTTCCATATTTTTCAATTGAATATCAAATATGGTGTTGATCACAGCACACTTGTTTAATCTGCCCATGACATTCACAATAATTTTTCCTGCTTTGTGATCATCAATGTTCTCAAATTCACCAATGTAACTGTGCTTCATCATCACAGTTAAGAACCAGATGATGTTTTAAAGCATAGCCTAATGAGAACCTAGTATTTTCTTTGTTTTTCTGCATGCTTTTGAGATGCTTTTGAGAGCATCTTCTAGGACATTGTTGTGCAGCATGGTGGCGGCACTGCAAGATGGCAGAAGGAGGACCTTCAAAATTTCTTGAAAGATGTTTCCCAGGCACTTTTTTGATCATGGCTTTCAGAAAGTGCAATAATTCTTAAATTATGTCTCTTGGATCTATTTTCCAGGTCAGTTTTCCAATGAGATATTTCATATTTTCTTTTATTTTTTCATTCTCTTGACTTTGATTGATTTCTGATAGAGTCATTTGCTTCCACTTGCCCAGATCTAATTTTTTAGGACTTATTTTTTCAGTTAACTTTTGTACTTTCTTTTTCATTTGGGCAATTCTACATTTTAAGGAATTATTTTGCTTCCTCTATTAAGCTGTAATTCTTTTTTCATTATTGTCTTGCATCACTCTCATTTATATTCCCATTTTTTTCTTCTACCCCTCATTTGATTTTTAAAATCTTGGAAGTTATTTTTGGCCTTGAGATCAATTCATATTTCTTTTTAAGGCTCCATGTATAGGCATTTTGATACTGTTGTTCTCTTCTGAGTCTGTGTTTTGATTTTCCATTTTTATAGTAAAGTCTCTTTTTTGTTTGCTTTTTGTTCATTTTCCAGGGGTTTTTTTTTCTGTGATTTTTGAAATTGAGCTCTACTTCTAGGGTACAGGGAGCACTGTCCCAAGCTTTTTGTGCAGGTGGTCAGGGGCCTGGCCACTGATTTGCTGCATTAGAGTCTCTGGGTCCAGCAGCTTGTCTGTTGTGCTAGAGTCTCAGGGCCTTGATTGCTGATCTGTGTTGGGGTTAGGAACCTCCCACTGGCTTGCTCAGACACTTTCAGCCCTGGGCTGCACTCCTCTTTTACCTGAGTGAGACATGCCTTTCCCGAAGTTCTTCTAAACTATCTTGGATTGGAAAATTATTTCATTCTGTCCTTTTGGAGATTCTGCCATCCCAAAAATCATTTGAGGTATTATTTAAAGTTGTTTAGAGAGGAATTTGGGAGAGCACAAGCAAATTCTTGCTTTTTTTTCTCCACCATCTTGGCTCTGTCTCCCAATTCTAGTTTTTAAGAATTGTTTCTTAAGTTTTAAAATCTCTTTTTCTAATTGGTTGGCTTTCTTTTCATAATTTTCTTGACCTAAACCAAGAAGAGCCAAAGCAGAGAAACAAAATTACAGAAGACTTCTCCCTAGTAAATATTGATGCAAAAATTTGAAATAAATTATTAGTAAAAACAAAACAAAACAACAAATTATCAGAAGGATAATACACTATGACCAAGTGGGATTTATACCAGGAATGTAGAGCTGGTTCAGTATCGGGAAAACTATGGTCATAATTGACCATTTCTTTTCTTTTTTTTTTTCTTTTTCTTTTTTCTTTAAAAACTTTTTTTATTAAAGCTTTTTATTTACAAAACATATGCATAGGTAATTTTTCAACATTGCCACTTGTAAAACTTTCTGTTCCAAATTTTGCCCTTCTTCCCCATACCCTCTCCCCTAGATGGCAGGTAGTCCAATACATATTGAATATGTTACAATATATGTTAAATCAAATATATGTATACATAGTTATACAGTTATCTTGCTGCACAGGAAAAAATGGCTCAAGAAGAAAAAAAAACTGAGAAAGAAAACAAAATGCAAGCAAACAACAGAAAGAATGAAAATGCTATGTTGTGGTTCACCATCCTCTCTCTGGGTATAGATGGCTCTCTTTTCACCATTAAATAATTGGAACTGGTTTGATTCATTTCATTATTGAAGAGAGCCATGTTCATCAGAATTGATTATTGTATAGTCTCGTTGTTGCCGTGTATAGTGATCTCCTGGTTCTGCTCATTTCACTTAGCATCAGTTCATGTAAGTCTCACCAAGCCTTTCTGAAATCATCCTGATGGTTATTTCTTACAGAACAATAATATTCCATAATATTTATATACCATAATTTATTCAGCCATTCTCCAACTGATGGGCATCCATTCAATTTCCAGTTTCTAGCCACTACAAAAAGGGCTGCCACAAACATTTTTGTACATGTGAGTCTCTTTCTCTCCTTTAAGGTCTCTTTGGGATATAGGCCCAATAGAAATACTGCTGGGTCAAAGGGTATGCACAGTTTGATAATTTTTGAGCATAGTTCCAAATTGCTCTCCAGAATGGTTGGATCTGTTCACAGTTCCACCAACAATGTATGTCCCCCATTGTTTTCCCATATCCCCTCCAACATTCATCATTATCTTTTCCTGTCATCTTAGCCAATCTCAGAGGTGTGTAGTGGTATCTCAGAGTTGTCTTAATTTGCATTCCTCTGATCAATAGGGATAATCAACCATTTCAATAACATAACCAACAGAAATCATATGATAATCTTAATAAGTGCATAAAAAGTTTTTGACAAAATACAGCACCAATTCCTAATAAAAACACTAGAGAGCATAGGGATAAAGGGATTTTTCCTTAAAATAATAAGCAGCATCTATCTAAAACCATTAGCAAGCATTATTTGTGATGAAGAGAAGCTTGATGCATTCCCAATAAGATCAGGAGCGAAACAAGAATGCCCATTATCACCATTACTATTCAATATTGTACTAGAAATCACCACTATTATTCAATATTGTTGGCTTTAGCAATAAAAAAAGAAAAAGAAATGAAACAAATTAGAATAAGTAATGAGGAGATAAAACTACCAATCTTTGTAGATGATATGATATACTTAGAAAATCCTAGAAAATAATCCCCAAACCTACTGGAAACAAGTAACAGCGTTAGCAAAAGTGCAGGATATAAAATAAACTCACACAAATCATCAGAATTTCTCTATATTATTGACAAAGCCCAGAAACAAGAGATAAAAAAATTCCATTTAAAATAACTGTAGACAAAATAAAATATTTGGATGTTTACTTGCCAAAACAAACCCAGGAACTATATGAACATAATTACAAAAGCACAGAAATAAAAGTCAGTTCTAAACTGGAAAATATCAATTGCTCATGGGTAGGCTGAGCTAATATAATAAAATAATAAATAATAAAAATGACATATCTATCCAAATTGGTCTACTTGTTTAGTGCCATACCAATCAAACTGCCATATTTTTCTAGGGCTGCTCTTATTTTTCTCCTCTAATTTTTCATCTACCTCTTTTATTTGATTTTTTAAATGTTCTTTTTAAGCTCAACCAAGAATTCTTTTTTTGGGCTTATGATCATTTGACATTTTTCTTTAAAGTAGGAGTGGCTTTTTAGAGTTCACTATTATTGAACTTAAAGCTTTACAGGAAAAAGAACCTAACCTTAGATAGTTACTAAGGGGATGTCCTTTGCTTACTTATTATTTAAAAAAAATTTTAGGGGCTTATGATGTCTCAACCTTCAGGCTTTTCATATTATTGTTTTCTGAGTTCTCAGTGGAGGCTAAATCTCCGGATCTCCTCTTTGTCTCTGAGTCACAGTCACAAATTTTTCCTGAGGTTACAAACATCAACTCACTAAAGGCCATGACTCTGCCATCCTGCAAGTGCCCTCAACCATTAGGTTTCCACCCTCTGCTACTGAACTCATTAGATATAAACTTGATCCTTCTTGCCCACAGCCTGGGACCACATCTGGTCACTACAGCTAGGGCTAGCATCCTACAACAGCAAAGAAGTTTTCAATTTTCCTCTATTCAGTCTGTATATGAGGGGAAAGTTCCTGAAGCCAATGCTGCTCCCCTCAGTTCAGCTCCCTCTAGGACTTGTAGTTTTTTGATTTGGCAGAATCTGCCTGGAGGTATTTGCTCTTCAATTGAGTCAAACCTCTTTCTCCTACAAATAAGTTCCTCCTGGAGCCTCTATTTTGTGGAAAGGTCTAGACCAGCCTCCCTCATTTTCCTCCTGATCCCTGTTCCTGACTTAATAGACTTCAAAACTGAATCCATATGCTAGGTATCTTTATCCTTCTCTTCCACGACTCCCTCTCACTTTTCAGTTTTCTTGTGTTTATTGTCTTCCCCCATTAGAATGGTCCTTGAGGTCAGGGACTATATTTGTATTTGTATCCCCATATGCTGAAACACGTAGTGAGTATTGAACCGTGGATAATAAGCATAGTCACCCCCACTTCCTTGCAATTAGGACTGGGAAAATTGAATTTAGAAAAGAGCCCAGGAATACCTTGAATCTCTGACCTCCCTCCTTTACATACCATTGGGTCATAAACATCCAGGTGCATTATCTCTATCCTTGCTAGGATAATTCCCTCTCCTTTTGAGTATTGCCCCATGCCTTGCTGTCTCCTTTCCTCAACTTTCTTATCTTGACCCCTAGCCTATCAGGATTAAGTTATGATCCTTTCCTGAAATTACAGCTTGTCTGTCCAGTGTCCTTGCCCCTTTTATCTGCTTATGTTTCCCCCTATAAGATTGTATACTCAGATTAGGCATGTTTGCAAATCCTAGTTAACTAAAACCCTATATAAGCTCTCTGACTGTTTATCAGTACTGAATGCTTTGGAAGCATATTCCCATTTGGTCAGTTAGTTTAAACTCTCTACATTAAAATTAAAAAACAATCTCTACTTGCCTCAGTTTCTCTGGTTTTACATAATTGAGGACCCCAGCAAGATATGAAAGTTTTCTGTCTGGTCATCAGGCTAGCAAATCTGGGTCCACAGGAAAGCTAGACTGGATGCAGCTCTACAGCTGTGGGTAATAATGGGGGATGCCACACAGCACTTCTGGTTATCTGGGTGCCTATTGGCACAAATCTGGGCACTTGTTGGCACAAATCTGGATATCTTTGGGCACAACTTGGTCTTGGGTGCCTTGGCACAAATTGGTTTTGGGGTTCCACTTGGCATGAATTGGTTGTGGGGTATTTTTAGTTTTAAGGCAAGAAAATTCTTGTATGAACAAGGGCCATATCTGGAGCTTGAGAGCCTGGTTTATTTCTGAAAAAGGCTCAGTTTGGGTATTTCTGTTTCTGGGAGGGAGAGATTGTCAAACTGAAAACTCCCCTCTTGGCACTCTTGAGATATCAGGAGCTTGACCCTAATTTGCATTTGTTAACATATGGTAAGGGGCAGCTAGGTGGCACAGTGGATAAAGCACCAGCCCTGAAGTCAGGAGGACTTCTTGCTCAGACACTTAACACTTCTTAGCTATGTGATCCTGGGCAAGTAACTTAACCCCAATTGCCTTAGCCAAACCAAAAAAAAAAAAAAAATGGTGAGCATTCTGTTTGTCTTTGTTTATACCTTGTCTGTCTTTGTTACATATTGATTTAAGGAACTCTGTTAAGTTTTAAGAACAATGATTGAGGAGCTTGGCAATTGGTCTTTTCAAGATTGCCAAGGTGCTTGGCATAAAACAAATATTTTATGAGTATCAAAAAAAAAAGCCAGTTAAAAAATAGGGGGGTAAAAAACCTTATCTAGATAAGGTTACAACCCTGAATGAGGGGAGATAAGAGAGAACAAAGGAAGTTAATGTCAATTGCTTTAAAAAAAAATAACTCTGGGGGGCAGCTAGGTGGCTCAGTGGATAAAGCACCAGCCCTGAAGTCAGGAAGACCTGAGTTCAAATTTGACCTCAGACACTTAACTCGTCCTAGCTGTGTGACCTTGGCAAGTCACTTAACCCCAATTGCCTCAGCAAAACAAAAACAAAAACAAAACTCTGGCAAGGAATACCCTACTTTCCAGTTATCTAGTCAGACTTCTGAGGGCCACTTTTGTATGTATTGAAAAATAACCAAATGGTAATTCAGTTTGTCTGCAACATTTAATTAGAATTTGGGGAACCTTATTTAAGTAGGAAAAAGGCTATGACTTATTGGCTTGACTATTGGATCTGGGGAACTATGTATCTTTAAATTGGAATTGTGATTCTGAAATTGTGGGAGATAATTACTATTGTCTGGTACATGCTAAATCTGTTTAATCTGAGTATAAGATCTTAGGAATTTGTTTGAATATTGAAACATTACTACTGGAAATTTGCAACAGTATTTGATTTGATTTGGTTTTAAAACAGCTTGTTAAAACAAAGTTCTGGTAACTTATCTGAAGAGGACCGATGTTTGTATTCCCTGTGAGCTTTGCTTTGTCAGCTCTGCTGGACATATGTATAAGCTTTGTGAAGTTATTTAGCTGTTAACTATATTGTGGATCTTAAAAGTTTCGAAGAAAAAGAAAACAAAGGAAAGGAGAAAAGAGGTAATTTTACATACATGGGACAAGAAAAACTGAGTTGCAAAAACAATTGACAGTTTGAATGAAATATCTAGTTAGAATATCACATAGAAAAGTATTAATTTTTTAAAAATTTTTAATTGGTGCGTATGTGAAAAATTTGAAACAACTGTAAATTACATGAGATTCCTATCCATTTTTGTAGTAAGTTATGTTTATTTGGCTATCATGTGCAAAAATTTTGAAATTGATAATTGTTTAGGGGGTTATCATTGAAATATTGAAATCTGAAATTGTTAAAGTTGGTTTGGAAGCATATTAGAAGGAGAGAGAGAGAGAGAGTGACATGTTAGAAGGAGAAAGAGAAGGACAGCATGTTAAAGAAAGGCTGAGACAGTATGTTGGAATCGAGAGGAGAGAGAGATGGGATGTGTTACATACAGGGGGTGAGATGGCATATTGGAAATAGGGAGGGAGAGAGAATAGGGAGCATGATGGAGAAGGGGAGAGGAGTAGATTGAACAGAAAGGGTGGATTCTTTAATGGAAAGAACTTGCCATTTTTTAGGAGAAAGGAAACAATGGCTGGCTAAATCCTGAGAAGGACTTGGCACCCTAAAGAGTTAATTATAAGGAGAAGTGGATAGAAGAGAAACCACATGGAGTGGGGGAAGTGGTAAGGGAAAGATGGCTTGGAAAAGTGAAGATTTAACTCATCCTCCTCCCCCTTGGGTGTGGCTGCTTCTTAGAAGTTAGAACAAACTGCATCTCACTCCCTGCTGGTCAAAACATTAATTGCTTTTATTGTTTAAAGAAACAACCTACATTTACATGGTGTTAATGACTGAATGTTTTTATTTTTCAAGTCTATGGCTGCTTTAAGGCAAAGTCATTTTTGATGCTGTATCAAAGATTCCATTGCTTAGCAATGCAAGAAACTTTTAAGAGTCTGTGGGAACTGCAAGTTCTCTGAAAGTGATTATTTCTAGCTCCCCATTTGACTTTAACAAATTATTTAATATTTATTTAAGTGCATAATGGTCCCCTTGTTTGGTGAATATGATGCCAAATATGCTCTATAGCTTTCTTGAAGTACCTAGAGCAGAATTTTAACCTGATCTGATAGGGGATGCTCAATTGTTTGTGAAGGTAATTTTGTTTTATGTAGATCTGAAGCTCCTGATTGATGTTGTACCTGCTATTTATATTTCCAAAGATTTGTAGGGAATCCTTAATTTGAGAAAGATGAATTAATATTTTTTAAAGAATGGAAATGTTATTAATATTAATTCTGTTAAGTTTTCTTTATGTGAGATTAAACCCTAAATTCTACATTCTGTATGAGTTTTAATTGATTGTATTGAGTCATCTTAAAGTGTACTCGTTATTTAAAAGGACCCTGAAGATAATCGTTTTTTGCCTTTGTCCCTTTGAACATATTTCTTCTGTAGACAATATGCAACATAGAATTTTTTTAACATATTTTAACAACAAAATTATTTAGGTAATATTGAACTTAAAAACCATCTACTTAGATATGAAAGATGAGCCGTGAATTTTCTAGGATGAATTTCCTACTGTTATCAGTATAAGGTCATCTTCAATACCTGTTTAGGATATTCGATCCTTGAGAGCTAGATTCATCTGAAACTTTGATTAATGAGATTTGTTATTGGAGATGAAATCTCTTGTGACTATAGCTGATATTATTTGGAATTTTAAATTCAGGTATGACTGTCTGATAGATCATCAAGCCAATGATTCACCATCTAAAAGAAATATTCCACAAACCACTCAGATTAATGTGATCCTGAATTGTTACAGGTGGCAGTCAGTATCTGGGCAAGAGTTGTGAGGCTGACTTTGGCCTCTGTCAAGATGGGATCCGTCTGACTCAGTTTACCAGTGGTGTTCTTTTGCATGAGAACCTACCTGATTATTTCTGAGTCTAGCTTAAGGTAGAATTGTTACTGGGGCAATTACTTGAAGTAAAACTGAGTTAAGGCTGCTTTATCCTGTGTCATCTATGTGCTCTCAGATGGAGATCCTGAAGAATCAGTTTTGACTGATAATATTATATTATACTCATGACCCTGCCTTTTTCCTCCTATAGCAGATTTCTATAATCAGAACAAATGTGAGACCTAACTGCTATTTTAGTGGGACTACAGCTGACACATCTTTTTCTGTCCTGTGAGACAAAGATGTTTCCTTACATGGGAAACTTCTGGCAAATCTATATTAGCCTCTCCATATTTTGTAGCAGTCCTTTTGGACCAGTTTCAATCTCAGACTATTCTAACCTTATTTGTTAAATTTGGTTTTTTGTTCTAGATTGTGGTCAAGTTACAGCTTCAGGGACCTGGATCAACCTTCATTCAGTTCCAGCACACTCTCCCCCTTCCCCCATCCTTTCCCTTTCCCCCCTTCCCACCCTCCCCCGAAAATAGGGTCTTGTAGGATGGTTTAACTCTTCGAACCTATTCTAATCAGGAAGTAGTTTCAGAAGATGAGACTGTTGGGTTAAACTTTGGATAAATGTTGCTGAAAGAGTATGTGCTACTAACAATTCAGTTTAGTGCTTGCCAAATTATAGAATGTATCTGCATTATCTAATTGAATACAATGTAATTATTTGAGGATCTTTAGGTAAGTTTCAGAGTAGAAAACCCTTGCTCTATTAGTGTGTTATATAGAGGACCTTTAATTCATTTTCAGGACTTATATGTGAGATGGTTACTTGACAATTGCAGCCCTGTCTACTCCCCCTTGGATGGTTCCTTTGACAAAACAAAAGGAGGGATAAGGGATAAAGGATTAGGAAAGTTGGTGGAATTTCTCCAAAGCATTTGAAAGAGGGGGAAAACACTTTCACCAGACAACTCACCTAGGGATTAGATTGAAGGGACAGCAGCTGGGGGAGAGGTGAGGAGTGGACTTGACTTAAACCTCTGGCAGCAGGTTACAGGTATCTCTCTGGCCATCATAAGTAGTCTTTTTCACAACTTTCGTCCCCCGTTCAGCCTATATCACCTCATATCACCCCTAGTGTCACCATTTCCTTTGCCCCAGACACTAATGCCTCTTCTAGCCCTCCCAGCAGTCCTTTTTGTCCTTATTCTTTGCTTGGTTTATTACCAACCTTACATTCATTTTAAATCCCACAAAACCCCTGCTGGGCCATGATTGCTGGCTCTGCTTTAACTCTGAACTTCTTTATTTTAATGGACTTGCCTTAACAGACCCAGTTTCTGGGACCACTTTCCAATCTACCTGTTCTTTTTAACAATTAAAAATAATCTTCAACATTATTAACATGTAGTGGACTTCCTGCCATCTAGGGGAGGGGAGGGGACTGGGGGTAAAATTTGTAATGGAAAGCTTTGTAAAGATCATTGTTGGGGAACTACCCATACATATGTTATACAAATAAAAAGCTTTAATAAAAATAATTAAAAAAAAGAAAAGATATAAAAAAAACAATTAAAAATAACCCTTGGAAATCTCCAAGGTACAGACACCTGTTTTGTGACTGTTTTCACAAGTCTTTCTGATCTACTCCACCAGTCCTGTAACCCCAAATCCTTAATTAATATTTCAGTATCTTCAAAGGATGCTGCAGTTTTTCGTATCAGGCTCCTGAAGTATGTATACTTTCTGTATCCTGGTAGAGGTGTTCCTGAGGCTGTCTATTCTGAGGGAGACAGGTGGAGTTATTTCAGGTCTCACCTTCTCTCCCCCCTCCATCTCTCCAACAGCAATATGCAGTGCAGCTCCTTCCCCTAGTAGAGGGTTAGGATTGGCTGGCACAACAGTCCTGAGCACCACAGTCCTCTCAACAAGCAGTTCTGGTCATGCTAAGTTAAGTGCAGACCTAACTCACATTGAAACGTCCATCTAAAACTGGATTCCGTGGCTGAGATGGTACTCCAGAACTGCAGGGGCCTGACATGTTATTCTTGCAACAGGGAGGCCTCTAAACAAAGAATGTTGTTAACAGCTCAGGTTATCAGGGAGAGTCTGGCTCTTGTATGTAAGAATTTTGAGTCCAGACTGGAGCGGTGTCAGGGAACAAATTGGTACCAGTCCCTGTTAAATTCCTCCCCATGGCTAAATACCCGGCTTCATCCCTTATGGGACCATTGTTTCTCCTTCTCCTTGCCCTCACCATAGGTCCTTGCATCTTTTCTAATCTAGTTTGGCTTATCTGCTCCCAGGTAGAGTCCATCAAAATCATGGTGCTGAGACCTTCCAAGATGATTCAAGGATTTGAATATTCCCTAGAGAAAGTGGGATATGTTGAACCCTGAATAATAAGCCATAGCCACCCCCTTCCTTGCAATTAGAACTAGGAAAATTGAGTTTAGAAAAGAGCCTAGGAAAAATCTTGAAGGTCCAACCCCCCTTTACATACCATTGGGTCATAAACATCCAGGTGCATTATCTCAATCCTTGCTAGGATAATTCCCCCTCCTAATATTGCCCCATGTCTCTCTGTCTCCTGTCCTCAACCTTCTTATCTTGACCCCTAACCTGTCAGGATTAAGTTATGATCCTTTCCTGGAACTATGGCTTGTCTGTCCCGTGTTCTTGCCCCCCTTATCTGCCTTTGTTTTCCCTATAAGATTATATACTCAGGTTATGTATTCTGTTTGCAAACCCTAATTAACTAAAACCCTATATAAGCTCTCTGCCTCTGTTTATCTATACAGAATGCTTTTCCCTATTGGGTCAGCTAGCTTAAACTCTCCACATTAAAATTAAAAACCAATCTCTACTTGCCTCACCTTTCTCATATTATATAAGTACCTGACACAGAATTAAGTGACTGGTGCATAAAAACACTTAATAAATGCTTGTTTCCTTCTTACCTGAACTCAGCAGCAATTCATTGTGCACTAATTACAGTCACATTACCAATGTTCTTTGGAAATCCTATAGAAAATGGAAAAAATGATGGGAAGGATGACATTGTATTCTTCTCTTTTAAAGTCATAATCTACTCATTATTCCAATAATATAGTGCCTTCTCTGTCACCTGAAAGTGAAGGCTAAATACACATTTGGAAATTTGTTTAAACAATATTCCTGAATTTTAACAAACTGAGAAAGTTCAAACACATCCAAAATTTCTTCCAGCTCCTCATAGATCATGACCTCCTTTTGACTATACACCTTAGGCCAGAATTTCATCAGCCCTTTAATAAGTGACTCTGTGAGTGAAAGATCTTTTTCCAAAAACTATACTATGCAATATGCCAAGTATGCATGGAAAAAAGATATAAGCTCCTGACTGTATGTAAGGGAATCAATACCTTCACTAGAAATTATTTATTTTCTACCTTAAGAAGTAAAGCAAAGCCATTGATAATGCTTCCCAACATTTCCAGCAGTCCAACTACTGCACTGAAGTATTTAGTTTCATAAACAAATCATTGTTAATATGTTTTTTGAATAATGTTTTAAGACCAAGAAACTTGCCATAAATTCTACATAAGACTGTTTTTAGGTAGTCTCAAGGGTCTTTACTGTCAAATAGTTTCAAATATAAATGCAAATTTCTGATCTATGTAATTTTTGGCAATGCTGAGTTGGAATTCTTGGCTTTCCAAAAATCATGAGATTCATATGCAAACTGTAAATGTTGTGAGAGATAAACTACAGTTAAGTTTCCACAGAACAGTCAAAATTCAATTCCTCAGAACCTTGAGCTGACAATGAGAAATACTGAAAAGCCAAGTTTCCACAGAATGTCATAAGCTTAAAAGTAATGTAAGATGATAACTATCTCTGACTAATGAGCTTTCAGAAAGAGACTGTGACTTGGTTGCAAAAGATGGTGTAGGCTAGAAACTGGCTTCAACCAGTTAGGAGAAGGCTTTTCTTTATTGCACTTGGCTAAGGAGGCTCAGATATAATATCTTCTGGGGGAAATGGAGGGCAGCAAGGCAAGTAACAATCCAAATCTAGATTCAGTGGGGTGAGGAAGAGGACATTCCTGGGGTATTTCTAGGGTGTCCCTAGGATGTCCCAGGAACTGTTCCTCTAGCAAATTAAATGGCTGAATGGGAAAGGACTAAATTAGAAAAGTTTCTCTGGCTGTGTAATAGTGAACTCTCAGGGGGGTGTGCCCACTTCTCATGAGAATGGAAAGCTTCATCCTTCAATCTTTCACTCTTTCAATAAAATATCACAGACTTTGAAATTGAGTCTGGGGTCTTGTTTCTAACAATGTGGCCATGATGCCTCAAAGATAGATTAATCTTCTTCTGGATCAAATTCATTGTTGTCTCTAGGAGGGAGAGTTCTGAACTTGCAAGATACCATTTTAATTACTTTAGGTTATGTTTGCTCTGCAGACAGTCTCTATTTATTGTAAGATAGTCCACCATTCATTAAGAATGTAGTGTTGGTATTCTTTCATTTTAAGATCTGAAAGAGTATCCATGAAGTCAAAAACTACACAGAATCACTGAAGTTTCTTTAGGAACTTTTGAAGCTGTTCTGAGGAGGGAACATTTTTCAGCAGAGGCAGAGGTGTTAACTCAGCAGGCTTGCCCTAAGACATGAACTTTGCAGCTTCTTGTGTCTGGCTTTCTTGGTTGACTTCCAGAAAATGCTCTATTTTATCTACTATATATATATATCCCTATTTGAAGCTCCAAGGAGAGAATCTCAGTTTCTGGGTGGGTTTCTGGTTGTGTGGAGTGGGGGCCGCAAGGAATGGAGAAAGGTTGGGCTGGAAGGCTTGGGTACCCAAGGGAGCCCCATGGGACTGCAGCCCCTGGCTGTGACTCTGAAATTTCAGTAGCAGCACCTCTAGGTCTCACAGCTATACCCAAGGACTTCTGCCCAAAGCAGCAGTTTTATGATCCTCCTCATGCTCTTACCATCAAAGTGTATCTACCCACTGCTGCCTGACTCCTTCCACTAGTTGTTATAAATTTAAATGTGAATGGGATGAACTTATCCATATAACAGAAACAGATAGCAGAATGGATTAAAAATCAGAATCTGACCATACCTTATTTACAAGAAATACACTTTAAAATGAGAAATTCATACAGTTAAAATAAAGGAATGGAGCAGAATTTATTACTCTTCAGTTGAGATTTAGAAAAAACACAATAACAGCAGGGGTAGCAATCATGATCTCAGAAAAAGGTAAAACTAAAATAGATTTAATTATGTGAAAAGTATGAGAAGTTGGGTTTCCACAGATACTGTCAAAACTGCATCTCAAAAAAGGGAGGCGAAATATCTTGTTAAGACATCTTCAACCAATCAACCACCTGTGAGTTAAGGAAGTGGTTAAACAACTAAAGGTTTTAGGGTTTAGGGTTAAACTGTACCAAACCAGCTATAGTTAGTGAAGCCAAGCTTTGAAGGGAGTGTAATCCAAACTAATTGTCATTTAGATGGTAAATCCAACCAAATGTAACTTTGATTGTTATCCAACCTAATTGCCATTCTGATTCAGACCAATTGTAACCAACTCTGACAGTAAATCTGACCAATCCAAACCTTGAAGGGAGGGGTAAGGAACAAAGTTTGCTCTGTGTAGTACTTGGTGTGTCTCAACTATGACTACACCCCCTTCTCATAAGAATTGAAGACTAAAGGATTTTTTTCACACTCTAAAGAGCACTGGTTGTAACACTACTCCTGGACCAGCTTCAACTGGAGAAGTGGTGGGCATTGACATCTCATCCCAGGTTTTGTCTCCAATCCTGCTGAGTTTCCAGAATCTTTTGATAACAATTTGGGAGCTTGCCTGGGAGCCTTTGAGGACTTTGTGAGAGGTGAAAAGAGGAGGGGCACTCCCACCAATGTTTTTAGTGGTCCTTGACTTTCTTCTCTGACTCCTCCAGGGATGAACGTGGAACCTGAGACATTGATATTAGCTGGGCCAGGTGACTGAACAAATCCAGGGAAGAGAAACAACAGTTGAACATTGTGACAATAAGCTTTTGTCATGTCAGGATTCTAGACCAGTCTAGTTAAGAGCCCTCAGAGGAAGAGTCCTAGTATGGGAGAAAAAATCTCTAAGAAAGACAAAGACACCTGGAGAGGGTAGGATTCCTTCCCCAAAATCCCTCAAAATAATCCACTGGAGAAGAAGTTAGATAACTGGGGTAGTGGGGCTATCCAAGGGAAGAATAAAAATCAATAATTAAATATTGTTATTTTAAGTGGCCAAAGGAACCTATTCTTAAATCATCAGTATTTTGTCCAAAATTTTGGGCCAAATTTATATGTAAATGATAAGGTTCCAGTAACTAGGAAAGAAGTAGATTATGCAGCTTGTTAGGTGGGAGGTTCAGTAGCAGTGACTACCTTATTAAGTAGATAGTCCTATGAAGGGAACAAGTAATTTCTTTTTACATTGCCAGAGAAGGAAAAGGAGGGAAAAAATATGAGGAAAGAAATAATAAGTAGGATTCTCCTTCAAGTTTATCTTCTTCTTATCAACTTCCCCCTTCCCCCACTCTTCAACCTCCTGCTGTATCCTCACTGCCTTCCATGATAACAGCAACACTCATAGCACTGGAGGCACCTCAGGAGGAGGAGAAGGAATCCCACAGTAGATAAAGGAAAGAATTGGTTCAATGTCAAAAAGACTTACAGAATTTTCCACTCTGTTCCCCATATACACTTTGTGAGGTTCCTAGGATGGGGGCGGAGAGGAGAACTAGGATATGTAATTGCCCCCCCCCCCTTGTGCTACTTAGGTACAGGCATTTTCGAAGGAAATGAAGTCCCTGATAGAAGATCCAGTGGGACTATCAGAACAATTAGACCAATTTGTGGTCCAAATATTTGGACCTGAAATGAGTTAATGTCCATTCTTAATGTTCTCTTCACTGGGGAAGAGAGGAGTGTGATCAGGAGGACAGCTATGGAAGAGTGGGAGAAGAAGCATCCTCCTGCCCAGGGCATTTTGCTGAGATCTGGGATGGAATCATAACAATGTGGCCAATGGGATCCATATGCAAGATATGAAAGAATTAATTATAACTGGAATTAAGGAAGCAGTACCAAAATCACAAAATCTGAATAAGGCCTTTGATATTACTCAAAAGGATGAAACTTCCTCTGAATTTTTAGAAAGAATGAGGGGAAATGGAATTGGATCTCCAAGAATCCAGTAGCTGAAGGAATGCTTAGGTTTAATTCTATAACCAATTCTTGACTGGACAATAGCAAGAAACTCCAGGAAATAGATAAATGGAACACCTGGCTGTTAGAGGAGCTGTTGAGGGAAGCACAGAAAGTATATATGAAAGGAGAGTGGATGAGAAGCAGAAGCAGAAAATTAGGCTTATGTTATAGACAGTAAAGGAAATTGTGAAGGAACCCCCTATGAAAGGAGCACTGAGAAAGGACAAGGTAAATCCGATTTGAGCTATTGAAAACCAATTTAGATAGCAGGGATATATTTTTTTTTGCTAAGGCAATTGGGGTTAAGTGACTTGCCCAGGGTCACACAGCTGTTACGTGTCTGAGACCAGATTTGAACTCAGGTCCTCCTGACTTCAGGGCTGGTGCTCTATCCACTGCGCCACTTAGCTGCCCCTAATAGCAGGGATATTTTTGCATTCACCTGGGAAAATCCTGTTACTGGTAGTAAACAACCACGCAGATGAACAGTGTTATCCCAGGGATTCATTAAGTCACCCAATCTTTTTGGTCAAGTTTTGAAAGGGATATTGGAGTCATTCCCAGTTCCCCTTAGAAAAGTTGTCACAATATGTGGATGGTCTCCTTTTGTCTGTAAAGAAAAGGGAAGAAGTTTTGGGGATTACTGTTGAATTACTGAACTTTTAGAGCATTCAGGGTTTGAGAATTTCACCTAAGAAATTACAAAAAAGAAAGATTATGTATTTGGGATATTTACTCAGTGAGGGATGAAGGAAAATCAGCCTCCAGGGAGTTCAAGGAATTATTGACCTTCCCTTACCCTGAGCCAAGCAAAAGTATAGGAAATTCCTGAGATTGACTGGGTATTGTAGATTATGGATAGATTCTTATGCCCAAATATCTAAAGGATTATATAAGAAATTATTAGCACAAGAACCTGAGATCTTACCATGCAAGAAAATAAGAAATGACCAAGTCAAAGCATGCTGTGATGACTGCTCCAGTCCTGATCCTTCCCACTTTAGACAAACCATTAGATAAAATAGCAACATTAGGGGTGTTAACTCAGTCATAGATCAGACAAAGGCAGCTAGTGGCCTTATCAAAATTACTAGATCCAGTGTCTTAGGGATGTGAGTTCAAGCTTTGATCGTTATAGATACATTAGTAGAAGAGTATAAAGTTGACATTTGGGGGAGCATTAGTGGTGAGCAGCCTGTAACAAATTAGGACATTACTCAACTAAAAGGCAGGAAAGTGGCTGACTGATTCAAGGATTTTTTTTAATAAAGCTTTTTATTTACAAAACATATGAGTGATTTTTCTACATTGACCTTTGCAAAAACTTTTTTTTCCCAAGCTTTTCCCCTCCTTCCCCCCACCCCCCACCCCTAGATGACAGGTAATCTAATACATGCTAAATAGGATAAATTATATGACAAATACAATACATGTATACATATCTATACAGTTATCTTACTGCACAAGAAACATCAGATCTAGAAAGTGAAGAAGAAAAAACAACCTAAGAAGGAAAACAAAATGCATGGAAATATTCACAGAAAGCGTTAAAATGCTGTGTTGTGGTTCACACTCAGTTCCCACAGGCCTCTCTCTGGATGTATATGACTATCTTCATCGCTGAACAACTGGTTTGTGATTCAAGGATTTTAAAATATGAGGCTATATTAATGAAAAGGGATAGTTTAGTCCTGGCCACTATTAATAATGTTAATCCTGCAGTTTTGTTCCTATAACGCATATAAAACATGTATAAAACACATAGGGAATGTTCCTATGTGTTTTTCACAAAGGATCTCATTGAGGTGGTGATCAGTGGATTTTTTCTATTTCTACTTTTCTTTCATGTTTTATTGTTAAGGACCATGTCTAAGGGTGAAGGGGCAGATTGATTCTCCAAAAGGCCTCAAAGCTGTGAATCATAAAAACTCTGAAGGAATTGCAAATCAGACTTTATTGATGCAGATGTTGCTTGTGAATTGGAAATGAAATAAATAGGAGGCAAAGGGGAAGAGGAGAGAGGTCAGAGAATGCAACTGCCTCTCAATCTCCTTGTATTATTATCATCCTCTCACTTGATTAGAGAAATGCAAATTAAAACAACTTTGAGATATCATCTTCTGCATATCAGATTGACTAAAATGATAGCAGGGAAAAATGGCAAATATTGAAGAGGATATGGAAAAATGAGGATAGTAATTTACTGATGGTGGAACTGTGTACTGATCTGATCATTGTGGAGAGCAATTTGGAATTATGTCTAAAGAATTATAAAACTATATATACCTTTGATCCAGTAATGCCATTATTAGGTATGTTTCCCAAGGTTATTAGGCAAAAAGGAAAAAGAACTTACATGCTATTGTATTTTATCTTATTGTATTTAACTTCAAAATGAATAAAAATTAATAAAATACTATTTTAATAATTTACTATTATATAATTATATATATATAAATTACTATGATCATACCAAAAAAAGTTTTTCACTCAATATGCCAGCAAATTTGGAAAGCTCAATAGTGGCAAATGTTTTGGAAAAGATAAGTTTATATCCTAGTCCTAGAAAAGGACAATACAAAGGAAATATTCATCTCACATGGCAGCAAGGTTGTGCTTAAAACTCTATAAGCTAGTTTTTAGCAATAAGTGAATTGAGAATAATCAGAAGAGGAGGCTGGTGTGTTTGTTTTTTTAGAGACAGAGGAATTGGAGATTGAATTGCCAAAATTCCCTGGATTGTGGAGAAAGCAAAGCAGTTCTGAAAAAGCATCTACTTCTTAAGTGACTACATTTAAATCTTTGATTATGAATCACAACAGACTGTGGCAAGTTCTCAAAGAGATGGAAATACCATCTCACCTTTCTTGTTTCCTGAGGAATCTGTATGTGGGCTATGAAACAACATTTCAAACCAAACATGGAATAAATGATTGGTTTAGGATTAGAAAAGGAGTATAACAAAGCTGTATATTGTCACCTTTTTTATTTAACTTATATGCAGAGTACAGCATATGAAATGCCAGGCTACATGAATCACAAGCTGGAATTAAGGTTGCCAGGAGAAATACTGACAATCTCATATATGCAGATGATATCACTTTGATGGCAGAAAGTAAAGAGGGATTAAGAAGCTTCTTGATGAGAGCAAAAGAGAATATTGAAGTTGGCTTGAAGCTTAACAAAAACAAACAAACAAACAACAACAACAACAAAACCAAACAAACCACAAACTAAGATCTTGGCAACTGGTCCTATCACTTTCTGGGAAATAATGGGAGGAGATATGGAAGCAGCATCAGATTTTATATTCTTCGACTTAGAAATCACTGCAGAGAGCAGTTGCAACTATGAAATTTAAAAATGCTTGTTCTTTGAAAAGAAAGCTATGGCAAATATGCACAGCATGCTAAAAAGCAGAGACATCACTTTGCTGACAAAGGTCCATATAGTCAAAGCTATGGGGTTTTTTTTTTTGTTTGTTTTTGGGTTTTTTTTTCCAGTAGTAATGTATGGATATGAGAGTTGGATTGTAAGAAAAGCTGAGTGCTGTAGAATAGATGTTTTGAATTGTTTCACTGAAGAAGACTTTTAAGAGGCCCTTTGGACAGCAAAGGGACCAAATCAGTTAATACTTAGAAAAATTAATTCAGAGTATTCATTGGAAGGGCAAAGAATGAAGCTAAAGCTTAAATACTTTGGTCATATAATGAGAAGACAGGAGTAATTGGAGAAGACCTTGATGTTGGAAAAGATTGAAGACAAAGTAAAAGAGGACACCAGATGATGAGATGGATAGATAATGTCATGAAAGCAATGAGCATGAGCTTGGACAAACTTCAGAAGATGGTGGAAGATAGAATAAGCTGGTGAGCCATGGTCCATGGGGTCACAAAGAGTTGAACATGATTGAATTGTAATGCTCAAGGAGAAACTGAGGCAGTATCACACAGTGGAAATTAGGTAATGCTTTATTGATGTTAATTGAGAGTTCAGAATCCATAGCTATGGATCAGGACTGCTGGGACTTGTGTCTCAAAGCACGCAGTCCAGGCCAGAGACTAACACAGCCACAGCCATGTTAGCCGACTGAATACAAAATACTCAGTAGCCATGTTAGCTGACTGAATACAAAGTACACAGCAGCTCCATCAAGGAACTTCAAACATTATATAGGGTCCTATAGCTCGGGGAGAAAGAACAGCTGAGAGATATCAGGGGTTCAGAAGAAACTATTAATTCAATTCTGACAGGTAGGGAGTGAGGGGAAGAAGAGTACTAAAGTTATAAATTCAGGTAGGGAGTGAAAGCTGCTGGAGAAACTGAGACAGTAAGTCTGGGTCATACAGATAAGGGGATGTCGGGGCTGGCCATTTGGAAGTTTTATGATTCCATTGGAATGTGAGTCCAATTATTTCTGAAGGTCAGGAAGTGGTGGTTGCTGTTCTGGGATAGAGCAATTAAGGGAGACTGAAACAGCAATTAAGGGAGACTGATACTGTAACTGAGGGAAACTGAGACAGCAACTGAGGGAAACTGAGACAGGCACAACAGAATGACTGAACAACAAAAAATACATATAATGATTATTTTTATTGCTTATTATTATGTACACTGCATGTTAAGTACTTAGTTTAGTATTATTAGTATTATAAATACATTTTTTGAAAAATTGAGCCTGTTAATTATGACTTATGAGTTGATGGTTATTGACTAATATGAAGAGTTCATGATATCAAAAGTAAATCCTGAGTGAAAGACTTATTGCTGGTCATTTATTTGGGAATCATTCTTCAACTATACCTTATTGGGGAATCACTCCTCAATTGTGTCTTGGTTGGTCCAAATTAAGACTTCTTAATCTTTTTGGTGCTATTTATAATTTTTGCAGTGTGGTAAAGCTTATAATCTTTTCTCATAATGTTTTAAAATAATTTATGGGAATGTTAAATTTCAGTTAAAGGTTGACAAAAATAAAGATTTAATTTTTCCCATCCAAGTTGATGAACATTTATCCACAGATCTCTGGTTATAAAGTCCTGGTCTAGTTGATCTATCATTTTCCCTCTAGCTCATGAGCCATGATCCTATAAACCCACTTGTTTATGGAGAAGGTAAATTGAGACCTCTAGTATTGAGATGGTTTGTCCAAGGCCACATAGGCAGTCAGTGGGAGAGCTAAGACCCAAACTTTTAACTCCTAGTTCAGTATTGGGATAGGTAACAAGGTCTTAGCTTTTCTCAGTCCCAGTTTTCTTATCTATAAAATGGAAATAATAATATTGGTAGTTTTTACTTCACTTGTTTGGAGGATCAAAATGCATTTTGTAAATAAATGTCAATAGTAATTACTGCCACGGTAGTCTTTAGGTGCTAAATGTAATCTCCATTATCAAGTCTTTGAGCCTGCTTTCAAGCAGAGTAATGTGACATAAAGAGGGAGGTGATGGTGGTGGTAGAGGCTAGGCCTCAAAAGGCTTGAGCTGTAGTCTTGGCTTCTTCACTTGCCAGCTTTGTGATTTGGGGCAATGCAAAGTAACTCTTCTTGTAAAGTGAAAATAACAGTTCCTATACTAGTGCGGCTGATGTAGCAAATGAAGTAGTACCAGGTGATGTGCTTTAGGAGAAGCACCAAATGTTGGGGTTCAGTTATGTGGAGAATTCACAATGTCATTTTCTTTAACAAAAGTTAGGTTTATTTAGAAGAGATTGCAATCTCTTCAATCGTCTGCAGACGAAATGAAGAGGTACAATAGACACCAGGAATGGTAAATTTGAAATTAGAGCTGGGAGAGCATAGAAAGGGATTTTAACAATTAATGATAGATACTACTTCCCTAGTAGAACTTGCCATTAACTGGAGAAAGGAGAAACTTCCATGATGTTGGAATGTGTTGTTAGTTGGCAAGGTAAATCCCAAAAGGGATTGAGCACCCTAAAAGAGTTAGTTAGCTCTAAAAAGGAAAAGTGGGGTTTGAGAAGAGAGTATGGGCGCGGAGCCAAGATGGCGGAGTGAAAAGGTGACTTTCCTCTGATCTTCTCTCAAATCAACAATAAAATAAGCCTCTGAACTGATCTTCAAGTCAACGAACTCAGAAATATTTGGACACTGCTCTCTGGATAACTTCATATCAGGTTAGTCGGACTCGGACAGAGAGATAAATAGACGACTCCTGAGAAGGCCGGAAGTGAGGGTGGGACTTGGCTCAGCTCATCGTGGCAGAAATTCCAAACTCCAAATTCCAAACACCTGTAGTTTATCTGAGGCACTCGGGACACTCTGCCCTGATTGGGGGCAGGTGTTCTGGCAGACTTGCCTTGTTTAAGGAGTAATTCGGACTTAGTCCTAGCCCCCACCGGCCCAGCACCTTAAGTCAACTCGCTGAAGTGCCCCAGGGCAAAGCTTTTCAGCCGCCGTTTTTCTTTTTCCTACCTTAAAGAGATATCCACACTGTCTAAAAAAAAAAAAATGAAGAAGCAAAAGAGAGCTCTCACCATAGACAGCTTTTATAAAGAGAAAGAAGTGATCACCCCAGATCCAGAGGTTCCTTTAGACAAAACTCCAGAGAAAATCAGCAAGGACCATCACTGGTCCCCTTTTCAAAAGGCCTTTCTGGAAGATTGCATAAAGAACCTCAAAAGAGAGCTGGAGGATAAATGGGAAAATAAACTGAAATCAGTGCAAGAAGGATACAATATCTTGCAAGAAGGATATGATGCCCTGCAAAAGAGATATGAAAAAGACACCAATTTATTGAAAAATAAAATTAGTGAAGTGGAAAAAGAGTGCAATGAACAAATTGGCCAGTTACAAAAAGGAGCTTAAAAAGGTAACTGAAGAAAACAACACTTTAAAAATAAGAATTGAACAAATGCAAGTGAATGACTCACTAAGACTTGAAGAATCAAACAAAAACAAAAAAATGAAAAATTAGAAGAAAATATGAAATATCTCCTAGGAAAAACAACTGACTTGGAAAATAGATCTAGGAGAGACAATCTAAGGATTATTGGACTTCCTGAAAGCCATGATGAGAAAAAGAATCTAAACACTATCTTCCAGGAAATCCTGAAAGAAAACTGCCCTGAGATTGTAGAATCAAAGGGCAAAATCACCATTGCAAGAATTCACCGATCACCTTCTGAAAGAGACCCCAAAATTAAGACCCCAAGGAATATCGTGGCTAAATTTCAGGACTATAGCACCAAGGAACAGATTCTGCTAGCAGCTAGAAAGAAACAATTAAAATACCGAGGATCAATAATTAGAATCACACACCATCTGTCAGCCTCCACACTGAAGAATGGAAGGGCCTGGAACCAGATATTCTGAAGGGCAAAGGAACTTGGATTACAACCAAGAATAACCTACCCAGCTAGAATGAGCATTATCCTCCAGGGAAGAAGATGGTCATTCAATGATATAGGTGAATTTCACCTATTTCTAATGAAAAGACCAGATCTGAACAAAAAATTCGACACCCAAACACAGAACTCAAGAGATGCATAAGAAGGTAAAAAGAGAAGAGAGTATGAAGTATAGTGAGGGTGGAAGAGATATCACATGGCATGGGGGAGCTATAAGAGGAAAAGACTATGGGGCAGAATGCTGTAGAGGACTGACCCAAAAGAGTGCAACAGAGATGTCCTGGGCCAGAAGCAGATTTATAGGGAAAATTTAACCTCAGGATTTGACTGGGATTTCTGATAGGACATAGCAAGGTGAGGCTGCTCATGACCCCCACAGAGAGTAGGTCTCAGGGATTTGACATAACTTGAATTTCTGGCTGCACAACCTTCACAGAGGTTGGGACCATGGAGCTAAACTGATGTCTATAAGAACCTTTTTCCTACCTGCTCCAGGGAACAATTTTACCAATGCTCCAGTTTCTCTTTCTCAACCACATCTAGCTATTCAGGACCTCAGCAATGCAATCTACATCATAGGAGCGTTATTAAGAAGGCACTTTATTTGTAGAATGCTATAGATATGTGAGTAGTTATTATTGCTGTTTTCAGGTAGAACTCACCTTCTGAAATTATTTATTTATTTTTAGTATTTTTTTTTGAGTTCCAAATTTTCTTCTTCCTATCATTAAGGAGGGAAAAGGATCTACATGTGCAAAAATATTTGTAGCAGCTTTTCTTTTCTTTTCTTTCTTTCTTTCTTTCTTTTTTTTGTGGTAGCAAGAATTGGAAAATGAATAGATGTCTATCAATTGGGGAATGGCTAAACAAGTTGTGGTATATGAAGGTAATGGAATATTATTATTCTATAAAAATGATGAACAAGCTGATTTTAGAAAGACCTGGAAAATTTACATGAACTGATGCTGAGTAAAACAAGCAGAACCAGACATACATTGTACACAATAACAGCAAGAATGTGCGATGATCAACCATGAAAGTCTTGGTTCTTCTCAGTGGTTCAGTGATTCAAAGTAATCCCAATAGACTTTGGACAGAAAATGCCATCTATATCCAGAAAAAGAACTAAGAAGACTGAATGTAAATCAACACATGCTATGTTCACTTCTTTTTTCCTGTTTTTTTTTTTTAATCTCTTCCATGGTTTTTCCTTTTTGCTTTGATTTTTCTTTCCCAACATGATTCAAGTAATGTGTGTTTAAAAAGAAACAAATTATTAATTTTTTAAAAGATTTAAATTTTTTTTTCTACTTCCTTCTGGCTCCTATCCAACTCATAGAAAAGGCAAAAAAATGATATCAATTATACATGTGAAATCATGCAACATATATTTCCATATACAAGAAAAATATGGTGAAAAAATTATATTTCAATTTGTACTCAGAGTTCATCAGTTTTATTTCTGGAGGAAGATGACATTTTTCATCATGATTTTTGAATTGTTTTGTATTGTATTTATCAGAATAGTTAAATGTTTCATAATTGATTATCATTACAATATTGCTGTTATTGTATAAAATGATCTGGTTCTGCTTCCTTCACTCTACATAATCTAGCAGCTTTTTTCTAGAAATGATGCATGATTCTACACTCTCGTCTTCTCTCTAACTTCCACTTCCTTCTCCTTTTCCACTTTCTCCTCTTCCTTCTTTCCTACCCCCCATCATTGTCTCTGTCTCTTTTTCTCTTTCTTTTTTTTTATTCTTTTCTCCCATTTTTCTCTTTTCCCTCCTTTCTGTCTCTGTCTCTCAATCTCCTACCCATCTTTGTCTGTCTCTTTTTGTCTCTATCTTTGTCCCTTTTTCCCCTCTTCTGATTATGTATAGACTAGATATTCTAATTTCAGAGTTCTTAGTCAAACAACAATAGTAGTATGAATGGAAATAAATTACTTATGTTAAGAAGTGACTGAGTTAGGCTGTTCTGCTTTTGAATCATTTACATACAATTGTACTTTGTAAAGAACTGGGAGGAATTGCTATTTTCTTGTCTCCTACTTCTATGGCTGTTCTCACTTTGTTTCTGTTGACATCCCTGTCTCTGAAGTTTTCCGAAGCTAGCTATTTGTATTCTGACTTTCTAAAGAACTGAACAATGTGACTTTTTGTTCCTTGTAAGTTTTGCTAAATTGAAGATTCAATTGATTTAAACTTAAGATCACTGTGTAACAAATATATTCAGAAATGGAAGGATTAATATATTTAAGAGAGGCTTTTCAGTGTGTTTCATTTGTATTTGCTCAAAATGTTCTATCTTGATGATGAATCAGGGAACATTTTACCTAATCTGATAGGGACATGGAAGAGATAAAATAAGTTTTAGGAGTGGGCAAAACTTTAATCAGGACTCAGTAGTGAGAAATATATACAAGCACTTGAAACATTTTAACACTATCTTAACATAAGAACATAAATGGTGGTGGTGATGAGGTACCTACTCAATGTGAAAAATTTCCTAAACAATCTGATAAGATTACAGGGAAGGAAAAGAAATTTTGGAAATCCACATGAAAGAAATTTATGAAAAACAGAGAAAACATCATGAGAAGAAGCACACAGCTTTTTTTCATCCATTGGTGACTGGGAAAGAGTGAAAGCATTGTCCATTGTCCAGAAACTGGGAAAACATGCCAATGTAAAATTAATGTATGATACTAGGCAACCAAATTTTGACATGTTTACAAGAAGCCCTTACGGTTAACAGTATCAAAGACCTTGGTTAGATCTACAAATGCAATGTACAAACCTCTGTTTTGCTCTTGGCATTTCTCTTGGAGTTGGGTGGCAAACACCATATTGACTTTTCTTGGCCCCTTCTGAAGAAGTTTTATATTCCGTCCAATTTTTTTCATTCTTTGTATTGTTTTGTTATTCTTGGTCTCTTATAGCTTCATTGGTTTCCACTTGCCAAATTCTAATTTTCAAAGAGTTTTTTCATCTTTAAGACTAGGTATCCTTTCCTAGTTGGATAACTTTAAAAAAAATCTTGTTTTTCTTGGATGGTTTTTATTTTTTTTAGTTTTTCCTCTATGTCTCTTGTTTGATTTTTAAATTCTTTTTACGAGTTCTTCTATAAATTCTCTCTAGGCAAAAACCATTTATCATTATTCTTTGGGGTAGAAGAAGCTTTTTTTAGTTGTGTCCTCTTCTGAATATGAACTATGAATTTCCATAGTAAATTTCTGTGATTGAGTTCTTTCTTCTTTGCCAGTTCATTTGGCTGGGGAGATAGGCAAGTATCTATGCCTGAAAAAAATGATAATATTTCTTTCTCATTTTAATGCTACCAAAGGAAAGCTCCCTCTTATTGTATCTTTTGTATGCACATCCAGTTTTGGCTCAACAAACAATAGACTTTTCATTACTATTCAGTAAACTGAAAAGAAACAACTATCAAATACTTATGTATTCTTTTATAGAAGTTGGCTTACTGAACCTCTACTTGGATTGCCAGCAAGCAGAACATATGGCACATATTTCAAGGTTTGGTTCCCTATTTGCTAGTTCCCTTATTATATGTGTTGAATGAAGGAACTAGACCCTTGTCTTCTCATCTTCAAAGTAAGCTCTTTATTTAGTGAGCCATACTGCTTCTCAACATTTAGATAAATAATAAAATATTAGGGAAACATATATAAGATTTTTTATTTATAGGGATATACAATCAAAAAAGTTTAGAGATTTATTGGACCCTGAAACTGGATGTAGCACAGATATCTTAAACTCAATATGGTCTCCTCACCTCAAATCTCTCCCTACTGCAGCACATCATTCACTTACCTGTCAAAGTGATCTCCCTAAAGCTGACTAAGTCAAGTCCCAAGTGAATAAACTCCAGTGGCTTCCTATTATCTCCAGGATCAAATATAAAAGCCATTGTTTGGTGTTTAAAGCCCTTCATAAACTGGCCTCCTCTTACCTTTCCAGTACTGACTTCTCCTTCCCCTACCCGTATTTTGTGATGACCTTTTCATTAGCTGTTTTTATGAATGAAATTCTCTTCTTTCTCGCATGTTATCTTTCCCATTAAACCATGAATTCTTGAGGGCTAGGACTGAAAAAAATTTTTTTAACCTTTGTTCTGGATTTCTAGCTCTTAGCACAGAGCCTAATAAATAGTAGGTGCTTAATAAATGTTTATTGACTGACTGAGACAACTGCTCCTGGGCTTTAATATTCCAGGAATATCAGCATTCAGGCTGTCCATGTGTTATACCTTTACCTAGATACATGAACAGTCCATTCCTAATTCAGATAATACATTTCTTGGATGATGCTTTTTTTTCTCTAGTCTTTCTATACACATCATCACTGACAATATATGACAGCTTTCTGATACCCATCATAAATCTTTCTATTATCTTTTGCATTGCTTGAAATTTTGATTTTTTTTGAAATTAAAATCTTATATGAATCAAAATCATATAGCAGCACGAGGAAAGGATTGATGTTAAACAGATGGATTTTTTTTTCTTTTTTTTAAGATCAGGGAACAATCTGAGACTATTAAAAGGATGTGCAATTTTTGAATACAAATCAACTTGTTTTCTTCTTACTATTCAGTCCTGGACCCAGCTCATTGTTTTTCCATAATGCCTATCCAAGATATATGTACTTATGAGCTAATTCAAAGGACTGCCTTTCCAAAGGCATGATATAGCCTAGGTTTATTATTATTATTATTATTATTTTATTTGCAAAACATATGTATGGGTAATTCTTCAACATTAACCCTTACAAAGCTTTCTGTTACAAATTTTCCCCCCTACTCCTCACCGCTCCCCTAGATGGCAGGATATCCATTACATGTTAATTATGTTAAAATACTTGACAAATTGAGTATATGTATACATATTTCCACACTTATCATTGTTGTGCAAGAAAAATCATATCTACAAGAAAGAAAAATCAGATAAAGGAAACACAATGCAAGCAAACATCAATCAAGAGCATGAAAATGTTATGTTGTGGTCCACATTTCACATCCCTCTCTCTGGGTGTATATGGCTTTCTTCAGTGAACAATTGGAACTGGTTTGAAAAATTTCATTGTTGAAGAGAGCCATGACCATCAGAATTGATCGTCATATAGTATTGTTGTTGCCGTGTATAATGATCTCCTGGCTCTGCTCATTTCACTCAGCATCAATTCATGCAAGTCTCTCCAGGCCTCTCTGAAATCATCCTGCTGGTCGTTTCTTATAGAACAATAATATTCCATAATATTCATATACCATAAGGTAATAAGAATTATTAATAAGAATAAGAGAATAAGGGTTGATCAGGAGATATGATGATCTATTTAATGAGACTGTCTCCTTCAAATCTGATGAGATTCCAAATCAAAGTTCATTGTTTGAAAGCATTTGAGGAGGCAAATTCTCAAGTATGAACACTGGTACCTTACTGAGGAGACATACTGTACTCTGGTTCTTTGATACCCTTAAGATGATAGTGATGAAGAGGTAAGAGGAACAAGATTCTTGTTAGAAGAGTTACCCTTCTCTTTATGGTTTTTAAAGATTCTTTTAAAGTTACTAATATGGAGGCATCCAGATTTTTTCCCCTTATATTTCCTCATTTAATTATTTATTAACTAACACTAATTATTAGTTATAATTATTAATTAATAACTATTTATCAGGTCAAGGCAGCCTCTGAAGGATGGAGTTGATGATGAGACTGGGTTCAGTCTTGTGTGGGACCCTGCCTAACTAGGAAAGTTTAGTTCTGATTAAAGGGTAAGGGCCCTCTTATCTAGGTAGAATTCTTTTTTTTTTTATTTTTTTATTTTT
>JAJPUD010001908.1:137437-162874 GCA_023553655.1 Myrmecobius fasciatus
AGTAAACTCTCTACTGTTTCCATTCAACTTTCTCCATAGATCTATCACACCTAACTTTTCTAGCAATTGGTTTATCTCCCTAGTTTCTTTCTTATTTATTTTGTAGTTTGATTTATCTAATTCTGAGAGAGCAAGGTTGAGATCCCCCACTAGTATCGTTTGGCTGTCTATTTCTTCTTGCATCTCTCTTAATTTCTCCCCTAGGAATTTGTGTGCTATTGCACTTGGTGCATATATATTTAGTATAGATATTGCTACATTATCTATGGTACCCTTTAATAAAATATAGTTTCCTTCCTTATCTCTTTTGATTAGATCTATCTTGGCTTTTACTTGATCTGAGATAAGGATTGCTACCCCTGCTTTTTTTTGTTCACCTGAAGCATAATAGGTCCTGCTCCAGCCTTTTACCTTCATCCTATATGTGTCACTATGTTTTAGATGTGTTTCTTGTAGACAACATATTGTGGGATTCTGGTTTTTAATCCAGTCTGATATCCGCTTCCGCTTTATGGGAGACTTCATCCCATTCACATTCACAGATAGAATAACTAGTTCTTTATTTCCTGCCATCTTATTTACCCAAGTTATGTTTTCCCCTTTCCTTTCCCCTTTCTCCCTTCCCCCCACCTCAGTACTTTGCTTTTGATGACCCCCTCCCCCAAACAATACTCCACTCTTTAGATCCCCTCCCCCTGTTTTTACTCCTTTCCCCTGATTCTTCTATTTTCCCTTCTATTAGTTTGTCCCTTACTTTTCCTCCTTTCCCTCCCACTTCCCTCTAGCAACAGACAAGTTTCTATGTGAAATCAAATGTGTGATATACACTTTTAGAGCCCAACCTGATGAGAGTAAGATTTACACAGTGCTCGTCTCCCTCCCCTCTTTCTCTCAATTATATTAGGTTTTTTTTGCCTCTTCAAGTGATTTTACCTTGTTATTACCTCCTTTTTTTTTTAGATCTTATTTTACCACTTTTTCCCTCTTTTCCCCAGTATGACAACCTTTTCCCCTCTAGTTCTCTTTTTCATATTATCAAAGTAATATTTAGTTAATTATACCCCCAAACTTTGAGTATCCCCCTAGTAAAAATAAAGTTCTCAAGAGTCCTTTCCTTTTTACCTTTTTATGCATCTCTTGAGTTCTGTGTTTGGGTGTCGAATTTTTTGTTCAGATCCGGTCTTTTCATTAGAAATAAGTGAAATTCACCTATATCATTGAATGACCATCTTCTTCCCTGGAGCATAATGCTCATTCTAGCTGGATAGGTTATTCTTGGCTGTAATCCAAGTTCTTTTGCCCTTCGGAATATCTGGTTCCAGGCCCTTCGATCCTTCAGTGTGGGAGCTGACAGATCCTGACAGATTCTAATTATTGAACCTTGGTATTTGAATTGTTTCTTTCTAGCTGCTAGCAGAATCTGTTCCTTGGTGCTATAGTCCTGAAATTTAGCCACGATATTCCTTGGGGTTTTAATTTTGGGGTCTCTTTCAGGAGGTGATCGGTGAATTCTTGCAATGGTGATTTTGCCCTTTGATTCTACAATCTCAGGGCAGTTTTCTTTCAGGATTTCCTGGAAGATAGTGTTTAGATTCTTTTTTTGATCATGGCTTTCAGGAAGTCCAATAATCCTTAGATTGTCTCTCCTAGATCTATTTTCTAAGTCAGTTGTTTTTCCTAGGAGATATTTCATATTTTCTTCTAATTTTTCATTTTTTTGTTTTTGTTTGACTGATTCTTCAAGTCTTAGTGAGTCATTCACTTGCATTTGTTCAATTCTTATTTTTAAAGTGTTGTTTTCTTCAGTTACCTTTTTAAGTTCCTTTTGTAACTGGCCAATTTGTTCACTGCACTCTTTTTCCACTTCACTAATTTTATTTTTTAATAAATTGGTGTCTTTTTCATATCTCTTTTGCAGAGCATCATATCCTTCTTGCAAGATACTGTATCCTTCTTGCACTGATTTCAATTTATTTTCCCATTTATCCTCCAGCTCTCTTTTGAGGTTCTTTATGCAATCTTCCAGAAAGGCCTTTTGAAACGGGGAACCAGTGATGGTCCTTGTTGTTTCTTTCTGGATTTTTGTCTAAAGAAACCTCTGTATCTGAGGTCGTTTCTTTGCCTTGATAAAAGCTGTCTATGGTGAGAGCTCTCTTTTGTTTCTTCATCATTTTTTTTTTAGACAGAGTGGATATCTCTTTAAGGTAGGGGAAAAAAAAAAAACCTCGGCTGAAGACGCTTTGCCCTGGGGCACTTCAGCGAGTTGACTTAAGGTGCTGGGCCGGTGGGGGCTAGGACTAAGTCCGAATTACTCCTTAAACAAGGCAAGTCTGCCAGAACACCTGTCCCCAATCAGGGCAGAGTGTCCCGAGTGCCTCAGATAAACTCCAGGTGTTTGGAATTTGGAGTTTGGAGTTTGGAATTTCTTCCATGATGAGCCAAGCTGAGTCCCACCCTCACTTCCGGCCTGCACAGTTGTCGTCTATTTATCTCTCTGTCCGAGTCCGACTAACCTGATATGAAGTTATCCAGAGAGCAGTGTCCAAATATTTCTGAGTTTGTTGACTTGAAGATCAGTTCAGAGGCTTATTTTATTGTTGATTTGAGAGAAGATCGGAGGAGAGGCAGAAAGTCACCTTTTCACTCCGCCATCTTGGCTCCGCCCCCCAAAATGCTCTAGGTAGAATTCTTACTGTTACCACACCATTGTCCTATTCCGGCTAGACGGGGTAGAGAATAGATCCTTTTGTTTAGATTGCTTGAAGTGGGAATGGTTTGAGTAGAGAGGATTTATTTTATCCAAGACTGACTTATTCAAAATCACATCCCTCATGCCCTCATTAGAATAAACCTACTTCTCATTATAATATTAATTCTCATATTAATTGTTAACCAATTAGAGTTAATTTTTACCTTCAGGAACACCCATTATTTTAAGGGTATTTAAACATCCAGTGGTTTCCAAAGTTGGTCTTCGGCTTTTAGGAGGAGTGCCACTGACCTCATTTGATTAATTATTTGACAGCCATAATTAACAATGTGGTTATTAGTTACCCAAAAATTATGTCTCTTGGACTTTTCATTCATCACAAGGGGAAGTGGGTTACAAGGGGATGATATTATTTAATCATTATATATCACATCAACTTTTTGTCTCGTGTTTATATTTGCTGAGTTTTCTTGGCTACCTTGGTTATCTGTAAATCTCCCATTTAAAATTAGTCCATGATGAGTGTCTGATTTAGTTTACTTGTTTTTGTTGTTGTTCATTCCTTTCAAGTGTGTTCAACCCTTCCTGACCCCATTTTGGGTTTTCTTGGCAAAGATACTGGAGTACTTTATCATTCCCTTCTTCAGTTCATTTGACAGATGAGAAAACTGCAAATACGTTGTGACTTTCTCAGTGTCACACAACTAGTAAGTGCCTGAGATCAGATTTGAATTTAAGAGTATGAGTCTTCCAAACTCCAGGCCCAGCATACTATTTTACTGAAATATGAGACAATAAATTTATTTCAATTTTATATATATACACATAGACAGAATAAGCTTGTAATTAATATAAAGGAAGATCTAAATTAATTTCAAGGAGAAATAGAAATATTATATATATAATATAATAATGAAGGATCTCAATTTACCCTATCAGCCCTAAATAAATCTGACTAATAAATAAGACAAAAAAGAATTTAATGACATGAAAAGAATTTGAGAAAACTTAGATATGAAAGCCTGTTGGCAATTAATGAATAGAAATAGAAACAGCACATGTTTCTTTTCTTTTTTTTTTAATTAAAGCTTTTTATTTGCAAAACATATGCATGGGTAATTTTTCAACACTGACCCTTGCAAAATTTTCTGTTCCAAATTTTGCTCTCCTTTCCCCCACCCCCTCCGCTAGATGGCAGGTAGTCCAATACATGTTAAATATGTTAAAATATATGATAAATACAATATATGTATACATATTTATACAGTTATCTTGCTGCACAAGAAAAATTGGATCTAGAAAGAAAAAAAAAAACCTGAGAAGAAAAACAAAATGCAAGCAAACATCAAAAGAAAGTGTGAAAATGCTATGTTGTGGTCCACATGTTTCCAGTTTCTAGCCACCACAAAAAGGGCTGCCACAAACATTTTTGCACACGTGGATTTCTTTCCCTCCTTTAAGATCTCTTTGAGATATAAGGCCAGTAGAGACATTGCTGTATCAAAGGGTATGCACAGTTTGATAACTTTTTGAGCATAGTATCAAATTGCTCTCCACAATGATTGGATCTGTTCACAGTTCCACCAACAATGTATCAGTGTCCCAGTTTTCCCACATCCCCTTCAATACTTGTCAATTATCTTTTCCTGTCATCTTAGCCAGTCTGATGTGTGTAGTGGTATCTTAGAGTTGCCTTAATTTGCATTTCTCTGATCGAGTGCCTTGATCTTTTTGAAAATATGACTATAAATAGTTTCAATTTCTTCATCTGAAAATTATCTGTTCATATCCTTTGACCATTTATCAGTTGGAGAATGGCTTGAATTCTTATAAATTTGAATCAAAATCTGTATATATTTTAGAAATGAGGCCTTTATCAAAATCTTTGAATGTAAAAATGTTTCCCCAGTTTATTCCTTCCCTTCTAATCTTGTTTGCATTAGTTTTGTTTGTACAAAACCTTTTTAATTTAACATAATCAAAATTATCTATTTTGTGATCAATAATGATGTCTAGTTCTTCTTTGGTCACAAATTCCTTCCTCTTCCACACATCTGAGAGGCAAACTATCTTATGTTCTTCTAATTTGTTTATAATATCATTCTTTATGTCTAGATCATGAACCCATTTGACCTTATCTTGGTATATGGTGTTAGGTGTGGGTCAATGCCTAGTTTCTGCCATACTAGTTTCCAATTTTCCCAGCAGTTTTTGTCAAATAGTGAGTTTTTATCCCCAAAGCTGGGGTCTTTGGGCTTGTCAAACACTAGATTACTACAGTCATTGACTATTTTGTCCTGTGGAAACAGCATATATTTCTTAGCTGTGTGTAGCACCTTTACAAAAAGTGATTATCTTAGAAAATCAAAATCTGAAAAACAAATGTAGAAAAGCAGAAATGTCATATGCAAGCCTACTGAAAAAAGTATTAGATATTAACTGAAGATTAACTTAATATTTAACTGAAGACCCAATTATTGCATCAGAGGCAAGCCACAGAAATTATAGAAAATTTCATTAAAGATAATGAAAACAATGAAGCAATATTCCATAATTTTGGGGATGCAGCCAAAGCAGTTCTTAGGGTGAAATTTATGCTTTTATAAACAGTTTTATTTAGAAAAAAAGAAAAAGAACAGGGAAAGTATTCATAACCATGGATTGAATTCCCTGTTGATAATGATGCCAAGGAGAGAAACTAGGAATAAGTTCTAAATGAAAGAGAATTTTCCTACTTAACTGAGAAGGAAAGTAAGAAAAAATTAAATAGTGGGGCAGCTAGGTGGTGCAGTGGATAGAACACCAGCCCTGAAGTCAGGAGGACCTGAGTTCAAATCTGCTCTCAGACACTTAACATTCCCTAGCTGTGTGACCCTGGGCAAGTCACTTAACCTCAATTGCCCCAGCAAAAAGCAAATAAAGAAAGAAAGAATTAAATAGTTAGATAAAAGAAAGAAAGAAGGCAAGTTAGGCAAAACTCCAAAACTTGGGGAAGTAGGGACAAGTGGGAAGATAGCGAATTAAGGGTGAGGGGAAGAGAGTCAGTAGGAACAGAGTTATCTTAAAATATTTTGAGCTAAAATAATTAAGAAAACAAAGCACTATACTAACCAGAAAGAGGGAAAAAAATTAGAGATGAATAGAGAAAAATGTAAGCCTAATTCTCACAATTTTGAATGAATTAAACAATCTAATGTAACTGAGCTGTTCCTGCTTATGTGACAGGATAACGTAGAATATCTTTTCCCAAAATCCGGTCTCTGGCCTCCATTTCATAGTTGTTTCCCTTTTAGGTGATCTGGGTATGCTATAAATATATATGTATAGGATAAGAAAACAAAACCCCACAATCTGTTGCTCACAAGAAACTCACTTAAAAACAGACATAGACAGAATAAAAATGAGGTATTTAAAAAAATTTTCTTTGCATCTAGTGAATTAAAAAAACAAACAAACAACCCAGAAGTTGCAATTTTGCTTCTAGGCAAAATAAAACCCAAAACTTACAACATAAAAAGGGATAAATGAGGAAAAAAACATTATGGACCCATAGACAACAAACCAATATCAATATTAAACATATACTTCAAATGCCTTAGCATCTAAATTTATAAAGGAAAAATTAACTGAACTACAAGAAGATAGAGACATATATAATAAGAGACAATATAATAAAAATCAAGAGACTTCAGTTTCTCTCAGTTTTAATAAATCAAACAGAATGATTATTAAAATGGAAAATATGGAATTAAACCAATTCTTAAAGAAACTGTAACTAGAAGGTTCATATGGTGTTCTAAAAGGGCTGTTAAAGGATGTATTTATTTCTCAGTACAACCCCCAACCCCCAACAAAAAGCGTTATAAGACACTGCATTCTGTACATTTTCTTGTACAAAATGGTAACAGTGGAGTCCATCATTGATATCATTTGCTTGTTGTCTATTAATATCCTCATTGAGGATACTCTCAATATCTGTACAGATGACTTTTGAAAAGATTTTGTATAATTTCATTTCTTTTTTGGGTATGCTTTCCAGTAGGCATAAAGGTCATTTATGATTGATATTCTCTCAGTCATTTTTTTTTGTATTAATACTGTCTACTTTTTCCCCCTATGTCTTTGTTATTTTCTTTTCCATCAGATTTTCTGAGTATTGATTCAATATCCTTACAATTGTTCTGCCACCAACAAGACTCTCTGCTTTATGCATTTTGTCCAGATTAGGATGCTTGCCTTATCTTCTTTCTTTTTATATTCTATTCCTACCTTCCCTATAGACACATTTGAGTTTATGATGGCCAGAAATCCCAAAGTTCTTCCCCTCCCAGATTTATTTATATATTTAGAATTTTTTTTTTTACCAGAAGAGGCCATTCTTTGCCTCAATTACCACCTAGCTTTAATAACTGAATGAGTGTAGCTTCAGTCAAAGAAAGACCTGTTGAAGACCTTAATTTAAAAAGGCCAAGATCTGCTCCATCCAGGGCTATTGGACCCCGATGGCTCTGGAGGGGAAAGTGGGGCAGGTGATCTTGCACAACTCTCCCTCACTGAAATCCAATTCATTTCATATCATGGCATTACCTCCCTGATGTCATGGTCCACTTTGAGAACAAGGGACAAACAAAAACAAGGTCCACTGCATTGTCCTTGATGTTGGAAAGAGTTTGTTATAAGAATTTTTATAGGTCTTGTCCATTTTTTTCAGCTTGTTGTTTCCCTTCTATTTCCCCCCATAAATATCCTTAACTGGATCTGTTGCCAAGTTTTCTTTAAACTGTTACCCTCCACTGTTTCTCTCTGCTTTATAGGATAATTCTGCACATGATCATCCATCATCCTTCTTTATAAAACTTTGTAAATGACATTGTGTTCCAAACCAGCACTGTCTTTGACTGATCCCCCCATCCCCCCCAGCCTCTATTTAACAAGTCAAGTTTTTGCAGACTAAGGTTTTCTCTGGGCTCTTTTAGTCTTCTTATTGTAGCAATATCTAAATAAGGTAAACTTTAAAATTTTGCTTTGAACTAACTCTAGCCTTTACTCTGGCAAGTTGATGATGCTGACATAGAATAGGCATCAGGAGTGATAAATATGAAATAGATTCAGGAGAGCAATTAATTGTAAAAATAATATATTATATATTATCATTAATTATTATATTATAAACACATATAAATATATTATTATGTATTATAAAAATAGCATACTAGAGATTCAATTCACATCATGGAACAACCATGACAAGAAATCTATCACAGGTAAAAAGGAATGCTCCTTATTATGTGAATTAATATACAGGAGTTAGCAAAATAAGGGATTTTTTTTAAACAATTGACAATTAACAAGGGGAAAGACAAGTTCCCTAGTGGAACTCACAGATAGCCAGAGGAAAGATGCCTATAAAGGAAATATGCCTTGAGATAGAAGTACACTATTGACTAGCAGGCTAAATCCATAGAGGAGTTTAGTAGATTAACACCAAAAAGGGGTTAATAGGGAAAAGGGATTACACCATTGATAGAATGCTAAAGAGTTATGTATACAAGGATAAAGATGCTATGAGATTATGGTAGCGAAGGGGTGAGAAGAAAGACACCATGAGGCAGAACATCAGGTGGGCTAACCCTAAAAAGGATTTAGTGGAGATCTACACCATTAGTGTAGGGGAACTATAACCTGAGAGTTTGACATAATCACTTGGCTTTCTGATTGGATAAGTAAAGTGGAGTGTCTAAAGACCTCCACCTGGGGTGGGATTGTAATTAAAAGCCCACTTGAACCAAGGATTTAAGAGCAAAAGGTTCACTTAAGTCTGAGATGAACCCATCAGTGCCCTTCCTGCTTACCCCAGGGAGTAACATAATCCTGTCAGTGCTTCAGGCTTTCTCTGCCAATGCCCACCTAGCTGCCCAGGACCTCATTTATGTTCTGACTATAATAGACTGCTTATTCAGGGGTATTTATTGTTGTTCATTCTTTCAAATTGTGTCTGACTCTTCATGATCCCGTTTGGGGGTTTCTTGGCAAAGATATTGGAATGGTTTTCCTTTTCCTTCTCCAAACCATTTACAGATTAGGAATTGATACAAACAGGGTTAAGTGATTACCCAGGATCAAGATTACCCAGGGTCACATAGATAGTAAGCGTCTGAAGCCAGATTTAAGCTCAAGGAAATAAATGTTTTTTTTATTTTAGGTTTGACACTCTGTCTACCCCATTCAAGGACAATATCAATAACTCTATCTGATATGGTATAGCTTCTAGGGAACTATAATGGTGGTTTTGGGGTGCCTTGACCTTGGGGGGCTTCTGTTCTAACAATAAATCAGTAGTCCTAAATCTTTGGAATCTGCCTTGGGAAACTCCCATACCCAGTCTGATTCTGACCACTCCTTAATCAGATAGCTTCTGGTCTCAGCAAACTCCCACAGATCAAACTCCTGAAACAATAGTGAATAAGACCCTTCCTCAATTCATTGCTGACTGGTAATCTTGTCAGTAATAATCTGGTCAAGAGAGCCAAATGAGACCATTCCTTCCTTCCAAGGAGCCATAGTATTAGCATATCTATGATTGAAAGATGTATAAATGTATCTTCTTGCTTTTGTTTCTCTATTAGAATTCCAGCCCACTTTGTAATGGTGTTACTATCACAATAAAGCTTTACCCCTTGACCTGAGAAGGAAAACAAAATGCAAGCAAATATCAACAAAAAGTGTGAAAATGCTATGTTGTGTTCCACACTCAGATCCCACAGGCCTCTCTCTGGGTGTGGATGGCTTTCTTCATCCCTGAACAATTGGAACTGGTTTGAAACATTTCATTGTTGAATAATCCAATATTTGTTAAACATGTTAAAATATATGTTAAATCCAATATATGTATACATATTTACACAATTATCTTGCTGCACAAGAAAAATCAGTCAAAAAAATCCCCCATAGACTCTTGAAACAAAGTGCATCCCACTTGGGCCAAGGTAAAGGCAAAAGCAATTTTTAATGCAAATTTGGCAATGAAAACAAATCATTAACTTCTAGGACAGCTCTAGAGATGGATCAAAGATGGTAGCCTCATTCTCTCTTTCAGAATCACTGAAGTCCAACGGCATTACTTCAGCCACCTTCATGGCCATTGGAACAAATGGTTCTCATCTGCCCATTCCACCAGGAGAAGTCTTCACATGTTTGGAGCAGACATTTCCCTAACTCATTGATGGATTTGAGACTTGTTGGTTACCCTCAGACTGTTTTAACTATCTTCCCAGGTGTTTTTTGGGGTATGATAGCTGTGAATATTACAGCTTCTTGGAGCCACATATGTGTTAGGTGAAAGTTGGACAACAAAGGTGGATGAACAGCCTTGAAAAGGTTTTGGCAGCCCTCACCTCAGAGGTACTAGTCCTCCTAGAACACCCTATATGTCCTTTTTTTTTTTTTTTTTAAAAGTAGCAACAATTTAGGCAGCTAGATGGCATAATGGACAGCTTGTGACTCTGAGCAAGTCTACATAAGCCTGCTTGTCTCAGTTTTTTTCATCTGTAAAAATGAGTTGAGAAGGAAATTGCAAACCACTGCAGAGTCTTTGTCCAAAAAATCCCAAACAGGGTCATGAAGAGTCAGACATCAACAATAACAACAACAAATCAAGTCAGTTTTAAAGGACTAAACCAAAACCTAAACACCCAAATTAGGGTGATTGATCCACAAATTATCAAAATAACAACAGCAATAACAGCAACCACCATCATCACCAAAAGCAGATGTCTCCCACTGCATACCAGTGCCCATGAAGAGAACATTCTTTTCTCTTACCTCAGGCTGTCTGAAAAAGCTTCCACACCATACTTGGAGATGCAGTATCTTCCACCAAAGATTGATAGTCTCCCTGCTATACTAGAAACATTGAGCACTCTTCCCTGTGCCTTCCGCACCATTGGGAGCATGCTGAGGGTCACCTCAATCAGCCCAATCAGGTTCACTTCTAAAATCTTGACAAAATCCTTTTTCTTGAGCCACTCATTGGGGAATGTGGGTATGGCTACTCCTGCATTGTTCACCAAACCCCAGAGGCCTGGGAAGATAAATAGAATTTATTTAAAACAGAAATCATGTTTATTCCCACTTTAGCAACCCACACTTAACTCCCAATAGGAAAAGATTTCATTGCTCCAACAAATTGTTCTCTTGGTTCTATGGACAATTCATTTTAGAGAATCTTTTTAATTCTCCTAAAAAGTAATGATGGCACACTTTTTCTGCAGCCCCAAAGCTTAGCCCTGTGCCTAGAACATAATAGTTCTTTTTTTTTTTTTTTTTTTTGCTTTTTGCTGAGGCAATTGGGGTTAAGTGACTTGCCCAGGGTCACACAGCTAGGAAGTGTCTGAGACCAGATTTGAACTCAGATCCTCCTGACTTCAGGGCTGGTGCTCTAACCACTGCGCCACCTGGCTGCCCCGAACATAATAGTTCTTAACAAATGTTTACTGATGATGAGATAATTGGTTGCTTCCATTGGAAACAGTCCTTGATCTCAGGGAATCTTATATTCTATAGGGGGATACAATGTATACACAGATAAGTAAAGACAAAGTCATTTTAGGTTCTGAGAGAGTAGTTAACAAATGGGATAATGATGAGAATGGGAATCTGAAAATTCTTCTGTAGGAAAAGATGAATGGAGTTGAAGATTACAAAAGGAGAAGGGAGAATGTCAAAGATAAGGGAGGTTTCTGGCAGTGGGGAATAGCCTATGCAAAAACCCAGAGGGTGGGAGATTAAATGTCATGTATAAGGAACAGAGAGTGGGTCAGTATGGTTAAAAGCTAGAATGTATTAACCAGATTAATTAACCAGCAATAAAAAAACCTGAAAGATAAGATGTAGCCAGATTGTGACTATCTTGGAGAAGGAAAATTTGACTTTTGGACAGAGTTTAGGGGCTAGTTCTTTTAGCTGCAGGTAATCCTTTCTGTTGACCACAGCCTTCATTTAAGCCTTTCCTTCACCTTTTGGACAGCATTTGTCTCCCAAAGAGAATATCTGGCCACCCCAAAAGAGCACATTTCCCCATCCCTACCTCTTTTTTTTTGGTAGGCAATTGGGGTTAAGTGACTTGCCCAGTGTCACACAGCTAGAGAATGTTAAGTGTCTGAGACCAGATTTGAACTCAGGCCCTCCTGACTTCAGGGCTGGTGCTCTATCCACTCCACCATCTAGCTGCCCCCCCCATCCCTACCTCTTAATTATCCTTCCACAGGTGCAGCTCAATTTATGAACTGCTGGAAAAACTATTAAAACCCTATTTTGGCCAATGGAGTTACTTTTTAAAGAAAAATTGATTTTCAAGGAAATTTTGTAAGAAAGGTTTTACTGAAGAGTATCCTTTAGAAATTCCTCTTAGAATATGAGATTCTCTGCCTTATTTGTAAGAAACTTTGTAGCTCCAACTCAACCTGTATCTGTATCCTTTTCTTAGTTTCTGCTCCTTTGTAGGGAGGTGTAAGACCCATTTTACAAAGATGAGAGTACTGAGTTAAAGACAACTAATTTATTGGATATTAGGTTCTACCTTTATCTCCTACTTGTTCCTTCACCCACTGAGTCACTTCGGTGATGCTCTCAGTCTTGGTTACATCCAGAATTACAGTCTTAAGTCTATCTGAAGTGTTCCTCTTCAACTCCTCTGCTCCTTTTTTTGTCAGGCAGGAGGCTAGAACCCACAGACCCTGAAGATCCAGCTTCTTAGCCAGCAGATTTCCAAACCCAGAGTCACAACCTGTAATGAAGACATATTTCTTTCTTTTTTTTTTGTTTTTTTTTGTTTTGTTTTTATTTTTTTTTAATTAAAGCTTTTTATTTGTATAACATATGTATGGGTAGTTCACCAGCATTGATCTTTATAAAGCTTTCCATTACATATTTTACCCCCAGTCCCCTCCCCTCTCCTAGATAGCAGGAAGTGCAACTACATGTCAATAATGTTGAAATGCTTGAGAAGTTATGCAAGAAAAGTCCTATCTACAAGAAAAAAAAAAAGAAAATCAGAGAAAGGCAACACAATGCAAGCAAATGTCAATAGAGATCATGAAAATGTTACGCTGTGGTGCATATTTCATATCCCTCTCTCTGGGTGTATATGGTTTTCTTCAGTGAACAATTGGAACTGGTTTGAGACAATTCTTTGTTGCAGAGAGCCATGTCCATCAGAATTGATCATCATGTAATATGTAACATGTTGTTGCTGTGTATGATGATCTCCTGGTTCTGCTCGTTTCACTCAGCATCAGTTCATGCAAGTCTCTCCAGGCCTCTCCAAAATTGTTCTGCTGGTTGTTTCTTACAGAGCAATAATATTCCATAACATTCATATACCATAATTTATTCAGCCACTCTCCAATTGATGGGCATCCCTTCAGTTTCCAGTTTCTAGCCACTACAAAAAGGGCTGCCACAAACATTCTTGCACATGTGGGGCCCTTTCCCCCCTCTAAGATCTCTTTGGGATATAGGCCCAGTAGAAACACTGCTGGGTCAAAGGGTATGCACAGTTTGACAACTTTTTGAGCATAGCTCCAAATTGCTCTCCAGAATGGTTGGATCCATTCACAGTTCCACCAACAATGTATTAGTGTCCCAGTTTTCCCACATCCCTCCAACATTCATCGTTATCTTTTCCTGTCATTTTAGCCAATCTGACAGGTGTGTAGTGGTACCTCAGAGTTGTCTTAATTTGCATTTCTCTGATCAATAGTGATTTGGAGCAACTTTTCATATGACTAGAGATGGTTTTAATTTCATCATCTGAAAATTGTCTGTTCATATCCCTTGACCACTTATCTAATGAAGAGTGGCTTGATGAAGACATATTTCTCTGGGAGATTTTGAACCAATTTTTTCTCCTGATGCCACCGAAAAACAGTACAAGCAGACAAGGACAACCAGATAAAGCCACATGGCAAAAGTTTCTTCCTTGTCCTGAAAAGGAAAAAAGGACTCTTTCTACAAACCTCTCTCAGTTGAAGATATTCTATGAAGATATAAACTGAGATGTCACTTTACCTTGAAGCTATTGAAATTGGCTATAAAAGTTCTTGTCAAATATCAATTCATTCATTATGCATTGTGGATGACATTTTCACACTTTTGGAGGAGCCAAAGTAATTTTAAAAATTTGAATTTTTCAACCTCCCAAAAAGCAGTTGCATGGAAGTCTTTTTCCCCCTTTAATATGTTGTTTTATTTGAACTTAAGTTAGTGAACAAGGAAAGCTCCTCCCCTCCCCCAAGTACTAGCACCAATTTCATAAAACTCAAGAGGAAATTGTAAAGCTTTCATTCACATCTATGTTGGGGATAGGGAGGGAATTTAGGGAATTTATGGCTCTGAAAATTTAAAGAAAAGAACAAGTATTAAGACAAAAGATAAAAAAAGTGTTTTTTTTTAAAGGATTACATAATTTAGGTGTAAAGCAATGTTAATTATTTTCCCCTTTCTTTCCCCCCTTCCAATTTGGATTTTTGTCAAGTAGCTCCTTTGCTTTAGTAGAGCCAGAGAACCTTCACAGAGGCAAGTAACTCTCTGTAACAATTCATTATACAATGTTTGGAATGACTATTAAAATAACAAAACAAACCAAAAACCAAATGTACAATCAAGAGATCTGAAGACACTCTATAGAACTCTGGAGATGTCTGTCCCTCCAATACACTTAGGCTGCTGATCATGCTCACCATTTCAGTTTTTAAATCCTGAGTTGAGTATACACAAAAAACCCACCAAAAACAAAACAAAACAAAAACCCCACCAAATAAAGCCACATCAATTTCATCTCCTTTCTGGGGGGGACAATTATCATGCTACATACCCTTTAACAACATCGACCCTCTCCCATCAGCCCATTTAGAAGCATTTGTGGTGGACAACGGAGGACTCCAGATTCACCATACTCCTGCTAAGCTAATCCACATGGAAGAGATGCCAGGATGGAGCCTCTAATCCAGGCAGAATATTTGTTCTCAGTTAGGGCAATTAACTTGATTTTCATTGTGTTGGGGGTAAGGGCTGTAATTTTCTTCTGCATGTCTGGTTACATTGTGGTACCACAGACAATATAGTATTGACATACAGATCCTTATGGATATTAACATCACAAGATGGAGTTGAAGATAATTTCATGGATTCCATATCTAAGAAAGATGCTTGGAAAAAAAAAACTTCTGGGTATCAGAACCCCCCATTGCCAATGGGGATAACCTCACCATCACAGCAGAGGTTCTACCAACATCTGCCTTAATACTTGTTCTTTTCTTTAAATTTTCAGAGCCATAATGAATGGTTCCCTAAATTCCCTTCCTATCCCCAACATAGATGTGAATGAAAACTTTACAATTTCCTCTTGAGTTTTATGAAATTGGTGCTAGTACTTGGGGGAGGGGAGAAGCTTTCCATGTACACTAACTTAAGACCAGTTGAACTAAAACTATGTATGTTAAAGCTAATAGCCCTTTTCCAGAGTAGTATCTATTTCTCACTTGAAGTCTAGGATGATATATAGAGTTATTCCTTGATGTCATACATGATTTCCATCTCAGCTGTGGTAGTGAAGCTGTACACTCTCTTGGTCAGGATCTTCATGAGGTCATCTATCAGATCATGTCCACCCAGACCCAGATGGAGGATGGCATGGGGAAGGAGATAGCCTTCATAGAAGGGCACCCTAGATGGGTTGCATCATCACTGGAGTTTACCACAATACCAGTGCTCTAAACAGAGGCATACAGGGCAGTATAGCTTGGATAACAACATACATGGCTGGGTTGTTGAAGGTTTCAAACATAATTTGAATCATCTTTTCCCTTATTGGCTTTGAGGTTCAAGGGGATTTCTGTGAGCAGCACAGGATGTTCTTCAGAGGCCATAGGGAACTCATTGTAGAAAATACAATACCAGATCTTCTCCATGTCATTCCACTTGGTGACAATATCATGTTCAGGGTCAGAATACCTCTCTTGATATGGACCTTATACCACACATAGTTGTCTTTCTGGGTCCATATCCACCATCACAGACTGATGACTGGGGCACCCAACAATGGAAGGGAAGACAGCCAGAGGGGCATTGGTCCCAGCAAAACCAGTTTTGCACATTCTAAAGCCATGGTCAACAACAGAAACAGCAATGTCAGCACCCAAGGCTAACTGAAATGGCAAATTTAAATCCTCAAGAAAGTTCTACACTTGGAAGCAAGTACACCAATTGCCAAGTCTTAATGGAATTGAAAGTTTCTAAAAAGCCATCAATTCTTAAACAAAATTTTGATTGATTGCTTAAAATGAAAGAAACAATTGAAACTTTAATTTTACATGAGATGCTGAAATTATGATAATACACCCTTGACTTTGAACAGATTTATTTCTACTCAGTCAAAGTAATAAAGACCATATTCCACATCAGTTGACCTCTTTCTTTGTAGCTAAGACTTTCATCCACTTGGATTACTTACCAAAGCTCAACTGGATCATTTAAAAATAATTTACTGGTAACTTTAATTTAGAATATCTCCTGACCTACTATATCTTCATCTCTGTGAGTAAATTTCTGCTCTTTAAATTAATCTTCCTTCACAGAAGTCAAAGTGGAGTGACTTATGTCCTACTTTCAGTTATTCCAAATTGCTCCTTGATCTCAAAGCATAACTTTTTAAAAAATCTTTATGCTTTTTTGGTGATATTCCTACTTGTAGGACCTGTGTTTTGATTCTGATTTTAATGCTCATTACATATGTGATCTTGGACAGAGCACTGGGTCACAGCTCTAGATCTATGGTCCTATGATCTTATGATGATGATTCAAAAAGCAAAAGAAAATCAATGTAATGATCAACCATAATTCCACAGGCCCCATGATAAATGAAACCACTTGGTAGAGAAGTAGTAGACTCAGAGTGCACACTGAGACATAATTTTTTTGGACATGGCCAATGTAGGAATTTGTTTTGTTTGACTATATATCTCTGTAAAAGGGGTTTTGTTTTCCTTCCTTTTTCAGGGGTGATGTGCTGGGGGATGGAAAGGGAGGGAATGTGGATTTTCATTGATTAAAATTTTAATATATATCTTATTTTATAGTTTAATATAACAAATAAAAAAATTTTAAAAGCAATGGAAAGCACCAGTCCTGAAGTCAGAAAGACCTGAGCCCAAATCTGGCCTCAGACACTTAACACTTCCTGACTTATCCTGGGCAAGTCACTTAATCCCAATTGCCTTAGCAAAAAAAAAAAAAAAAAAAAAAAAAAAAGCAATGGAAAGATATATGGTAGATATATGGTAAGTATCTTGCAGTGTGTTATCAAAAATGACTTCTGTGCAATTAAAAAAAAGGGAAAGAAAGGAAAAAAAACACAAAAACAATAGCCCATCATTGAGGACAGGTATTGCTTAAGAAAGAGAGGCCCAGTTATGGGAAAAAAATTAAAGGATAGCAGATGTTTCCTTGAGGGGAGGGATTGGTCAGTTTTTGTCTTGGTAATTCTATTGCCTAATATGATATCTGGAACATAATACATGTTCTGTAAATATTGAATTGGCTAAGTATTGTTTCTGTCAACAACTGTTTTGAATTTCTAACCTTCCTTGATCAACTATGAAATTTTGATTTTGAAATAATCTTTATATTTGTATCTATTATAGTGCCTTGTGTGTCATAGATGCTTAATAAATACTTGGGGAAAGTTTAAAAATTCAGAAGACCAAATTATTTGGTTTTTTTTAGGTATAACTATAAATTCCTTTCCTCTGTTTTGTGTGTGTGTGGCTATGGACAGGATGGGGAGGAGGTGGAGCAATTGGGGTTAAGTAATTTGTCCAGGATCACACAGTTGATAAGTATTAATGTCTGAAGCTGAATTTGAACTCAGGTCCTCCTGCCGTCAGGGCCAATACTCTATCCACTGTGACATCTAGCTGCTCCTTCTCTGTTTCTTTTTTATTTATTTATTTTTTGCTTTTTTGCTGAGGCAATTGGGGTTAAGTGACTTGCCCAGGGTCACACAGCTAGGGCATGTTAAGTGTCTGAGGCCAGATTTGAACTCAGGTCCTCCTGACTTCAGGGCTGGTGCTCTATCCACTGCACCATCTAGCTGCCCCTCTCTGTTTCTTTTTAATATTAAAACTATCAGTTAAATTTAAATGATGATTTAATAGAAAAATGTTTATCCTGAAATTTTTTTGGTGACATTTAATTTGTATGTAAATATCAGCATACTTTGCAAGTTATTGGTAAAAGAGAGAGTTTCTCCAAATTTAAGATTGAAGAATTGTGAAACAATATATTCAATTTACCACACACTTTGAGATAACCTTTGATGTCTGATCTAACCCCAACCATAACTGATTTTGGTCTTTGAAACCTCCTGTTTTTGTGGTAGGAAAGAACTTAATAATTGATATCTTAACTATAATGGTGAGCAGAAACCAATGAATCAACTCATGAATCAACATAAGTGTTTGTAACTATCATATAAATTAAATAGCTCATTATATTAACAGAATGAGAATATAGTTTAAGATCAAGTTAAAATGGTATTTGATCCCAGAGAAGAAAGCAGAAACAATAGGATTATGTCAATGTGCCATCCATGTTTATAAGGCATGATTTAGTGAATGAACTGGACTTGGGTTCAAAACCCATTTCTATCACTCACTGCTTGTGTGATTGTGCCTCAGTTTTCTCATTTGTCAAATAGGGCTAGTAATACTTACCCTAGAGGATTGTTGTGAGGGTCAAAAGCAATGGTGTAGGTATAACACTTTGTAAACTTTCTACCATTCTTGTAAGATTATTTAGTTACAAAAGCAGAAAATAGGTAAGAAACTGAAGAATGTCCTGATATAAAGTGAGGGAATGCCCCTTTCAACATGATCCCATCATACCTGAGTTCTAAGGATCCAGCCAGATCTCCATTGTTTAATGTTTCACTTTAGATTATTCTTTTATTTAGACTAAAGGAGTCCAATGCGATTGAGTAATCCCTATGTTGGCAATCCCTATCCTTTTATATCCTTTTACATATTCTTTTATATCCTTTATATATCATAAACCCTTTTAGCAGTCTAGTGAAGCCCATGAACTCCTTTTCAGAATAATTTTTAATTGCCTAAAATAAAATACATATTACTAAAAAGGAAACCAATTCTACTGAAACAGATATATGTTTTTAAAGAGTCAAGTTCACAAACAGTCAAGTTCACAGATTTCAGGTTAACTTTTGCCCTATAAGTAACACTTATACACCTAATGGGGTTCTTTTGTGGAGATTGAAGAAGACACAGAAATAGTCATTTTTGTTGTGCCTTTAATTCTTAATGTTATTAGGATTTAGCCTTTAGAGCAGGAAGGGGCATTGATCTTCTGAGGTCTATAGATTTTGTGTGCACAAAGATCTGAATGCACCAATGAATTAATGTATGTGTGGGAGTGCTTGTGTACATGTCTGGGCACAAAGTGTATTTCAGCTACTTTATAGGTAATTGCCCTTTCTTAATTAATAAATCTTTGTAAAGTCAGAGTTTCATGTCCATTTGCAATTTGCTCTATTTCCCACCCCCCCCCCCTTTTTGGTTTCCTACACTTCCAGGCCAATTTAGAACATTGTTCGTGTAATGCTTCACTTTTCCATAACTATACAGCTGCTTCTTCCTCAGCAATATTAGATAAATCTACTTGTTCCATTCTGCTTTATCCAATCAATATCTAAGTCACTCATGGTGATCTGAAGGATGGAATAGAGAGGGGTTCTTGGGAATGGGATGGCACTCTTACTTTCAACATCTTTATGGAGATACATTCAGGAACATCATCCTATGTCCCTCACTTAGAGCAATGTTCTCCTTCTTCAAAGATAGATAGTTGTAACTTTCTTGCTGGACACCAAAATGCCATTTTCTACCTAATGGTGTGAGAATATGTATGAATATAGGGTTATATATATATATATATATGTAGATATCTATATAGATATATATATATATAGATATGGTTAGGATGATCATAAAACTTGCTTCATAGCCTAGAAGAAGGCAAGGGTCATCTAGTTCAATCCTTTTACAGATGAGACAAAAGAGAAGAAATGACTTACCCATTGCCACATAGCTAATGAGGAGCAGAGAAGATTATTATGTCCACTACAGCATATGGTTGATGGATTGCATGTTTCTTTTCTGAGGACCAAACCTAACTACATTTTCAGAGGCCCGTTATCAGGCTAGCCAAAGGAAAATGATTTTTTTTTGAATCTCTTGAATTATTGGTGATGGATTGCAAGTTGCAGATATCCATATGCAGAAAGAGCATCCATCTACAATGAGGAATGAGAGATTCTTTAAATAATGAAAGAGTCCCCTTCCATTTAAACCCTTTTCCTTTGCAACTTTGCCCCTCCTTTACTCATAACCTTCAGATGCTCTTCTTATTGCCCTTGAGATTAAACATAAACAACTAACCTTGGATTCCTTAGAGCTCCTATCCACTCTGTTTTTGCACTGTTCTCACCTGCTATCTCTGGCTTCAATCTATTATCAGGAAAGAGAAGTTCATACAAAGCACTATGTTGTTGATGTTGTTCAAAGGCTATATTTATAAAGACACTCTCAGGAACAGTATATATGTGTCACTCCCACAGAGGGACATTTCCTTTTCCCTTTGATGCTCCCCTTTTTGAGCTAATTTTCAACACTCATCTGCTTTAAAACTCATTAAAAAAATGCTTGAGAACGACGTTTGCTTGGCACTCCACTTAATGTTTGAATTGGTAGGGATGTGAGCTTGGCCAGGTGTACTGCCCAGCTCCCTAATGAAGGCAGCAGTGGGTACCCAGGATGCTGAGATGGGCAGTTCTTGCAGGACCATATGGCTGCATTGTATAGTCTCCCACTCCCAAAACAGTAGCACTAGAAGGGGCACAGAGTAGTCATTGAGCTCAATAGGAGGAGAAGCAGTAATGGTATGAGCAGCAGCAGGAGCCATGTGGCAGCGATGATGGTCAGTGAACTCCAGGCAGGCCCAAGCTCCGGGCAGTGACCAGTCCCTTGGGAATTGGAGGGCATGGTGAGGGATCATAGCTTCCATTTTCACAAATAGCCATCCTTTTCTCCACCCAGGCAGCTTGGGCGGAGGGAAAGTATAAAGATCAAAGTTCCTCTCAGAAAGTGAGTTAGGTCAAGAAGGGAAGAGCTGGACTGGGCAGGGATGGCTTGTTCCTCCACAACTGGAAGCCCCATTTTCTCCTCTGGGGAACTGAATGGGGAGGTATCGTTTGGTTGTGGACTGGAGAAGAACTTCTTATGAGAAAAATTTGTTCTGGTATTTGTTTTCATAGCTCATCATTGTGCCTTTTGGAACCAATTAACATCAAGTACTGAGGTACCAGTTTTCTTTTCCTCCTCCTGAATAGGAAATTACAGATATCACTCTACCTGAAAAATGAGTTTGGTTGTTTGTTGGTCTTTATTTTTTTACTAAAGTTTTTTATTTCAAAACATGTGCATGGATAGCTTTTTCAACAATGACCCCCACAAAACCTTATGTTCTAAAATTTCTCCCCTTTCCTCCATTCCTTCCTAGATGGCAAGTAATCCAATATATGTTAAATATATTAAAATATATGTTAAATCCAATATATGTATACATATTTATACAATTATTTTGTTGCACAAGAAAAATCAGATCAAAAAAGGAAAAAAAAAACCAAAAATGCAAACAACAATAAAAAAGTGAAAACGCTATGTTGTGATTCACACTCAAGTTTTCCCCAGTTCTCTCTTGGGATGTAGATGTTTCTCTTCATCACAAAATCATTGGAACCAGTCTCAATCATCTCATTGTTGAAAAGAGCCACATCCTTCAGAATTGATCATTGTATAATTTTGTTATACATGTACAAGGATCTCCTGGTTCTTCTCACTTCACTTAGCATCAGTTCATGCAAGTCTCTCCAAGCCTCTCAGAAATCGTCCTGCTGGTCGTTTCTTACAGAACAATAATATTCCATAACATTCATATGCCATAATTTATTCAACCATTCTCTAACTTTACTCAGTTTCCAGTTTCTTGCCACTACAAAAAGAACTGCCTGTTTGTGTGTCTTTAAATTTATAAATGTAATAACCATCTCAGCCAAAAGCAGGCAATCAAATAAAATGTGGAGGGAACTGGAGTCTTTTCATTTTCTTCTTATCTCCAATTTGAGTAATTTGGGTAATACATTGAGTAATACATGACAGAAAGTGGAGCCTTAGGTCACAACCTAAGAGGTAAAAAGAGAGAGGAGAAGGTAGAGTGGAATAGTGATCCCTGGGAAATGAAGAAGACTCTGATGGTTTTGCTCACTCCAAATTAGGAGAGGTGGCACTGAAATATTGGAGAATTCTAGGCTCATCATCATCTGACCTGTGGCCTGAGAATCATGAAGGGTGCCTGGAAGTTGGAAAGAGGAAAAAGCCATCTTTGTTTCCCTATTCAGATAGCAAAAAGCAACAAATGAATTGAAATTATGGAAAAATGGGGGGAAAATATCCTAAGATTCAGAATTATAGCATTTAAATATCTAAGTTTTTTTGCTATTTTCTTTTGGGCTCCAAAGATTTCCACATGATTTGGGGAGCTCTTGTTATGTCTCAGGTTCAGAGTTCTGTTTTTAGATCACTAACTACATGTTAGAAATGTTGGCAATATCTCCACCCCAGTTCCCACTATTAAGTAAGGCCCTAAGGCAAGACTGAGTCTCCTCTTTAGGGATCTAAGGGTTGAAGTTACTTTTTCTTTCCTTAAATACCAATCAGTAGTTATCTCTTCAATAAGTTAATATCTACTTAATGTCATTGATTCTATCATTTAATTTCCCAATATCATTTAATTGTCACAAATTAGTTTTTTCAAGAAGGGTATTTCTTGGCAATATAGAGCAAGAACGTGAGTATAAAAATATCTTTCCCAAAGTGGGGGCATCATAATATCTTGGTCCCTAGGGAGAGTGGACTACAACTTAAAGAGCTTACTGCAAAGCATTCACATCACCAAATATACTTCCAAATGTGCCATTATTGATGGATACAGTTGATTCTTTGCATGCAGAAACTTGCTATCTATCTATTGTTGGGATGGATTAAATAGGTCATTTCAGGTCACCAGGGTTTGGCTACCTGCAGATTTTGATATGGCTTTCAGTTACTGGAATCCAGTGTTCTGTCAACCTTTCAAGGTTACAAGATGGCAGTCTATTTTGTTCTGCTTCTCACACTTCTTCACCTAAAGCAAGAAATACTAGATATAATATGGATTGAAGCAATAGAGAGGACATGAGCTCATAGCTTCATGTTCTTCCAGATAGGAAGAGTAGGGTTCTAGAGATCTCCTTGCCTTGAGTCTTATAGCAATTATAAACATAGTCAGGGAAGAAAAAGACTTAGGTAACTCTGTGAAAGTCTTTTTAATGGCAGATGATCAAAAACACTGGCAATAAACAGAAAGCAAATTCTCACCCAATTTTGCTTTACAATCTACATGGCTTAGCATGTTGGGCATACTCATAAACATTAGGTTCTCATTGATCAGCCCCCTGCTACATATTCAAACCATAACTTGAATTTCTGATAATACAAACTCTTTGTCAAATCATTAAAAAGCAAATCAATTCACAAAGTAAAAAGGCAGAAAATGAAAAGAAAATAGATTTACTTATTCCTAGGAGAAATGGTGGTCTTAGAAGGGGAGGAGAAAATTGATCCTTAACTAGAATATGCTACTGAAATGTAAGAAAAATGGTAAGGGTCAGAAAAATGAAGATGGTTGCTATTGTGCCTCACAGGGTCTACATATGCTCATTTATAAAAGTGTACAAGTCATCTCTTATAGTACATGAATGCTCAAGGACACAGAGCAATTCCTAACGTCCTCACAAGAAAAGAATAAGAAAATGTCCAGTTACATAAAAGTCTAGAAGATGTCTTGAAGACTATTAGACTTATTCAAATGTTTCTGGGGTTGCAAGATTAATTTTCAGTTCTTCACAACTGATAGAGATGATGAAAGACAAACATTCAAAGAGTTGTGAAACAGCAAAAGTTAGCCAATTAAATTCTAAGCAATACAGCTGTTGCTTTTCATCATTTGTTTTCAAAAAAAACAATTTTTTTCAATATCATGAAGGTGGATCTCAACGTGTGCAAGAATTGGAGTAAAGTGAGGAAAAAGTCATTGGCTCCCTCTCTCACCTAGTCATTAAAATTCAGTGGCAAGACAAAAGTCAAGACACTGGAAATGGCCCAGAATGCAGTGAATGACCATGGCCTTTCTAAATTAAAGTCTTTCCCAAGTCTCTGTTTGGAGCAACATCCATTCAGTGATTAAAGACTAGGTAAGAAAAAGGGCAGAAGATGGCCTTTTTTTTACCATGACAAAAATATCAATTTGGGAGATGAAGTCTTTCAATATTTCTGGCCAGAGCAAAAAACAATTTCTACATTCATTCTAAGCCATTAAAACCTAAAAAATGAGCCACAGAATTTTGTGCTGGGAGTTATTAAACCAGAGTGATTTGGGTTTAAAGTATAGTTCAATAGCTCCATGAAAACTGCAATGTTTTTTTTTAAAGCCTTTTTTTTTCAGATCCACATTTCAAGAAATCATAAATGAAAACTGCACAAGACAAAAAGTAAATTTGTCCCAGCTTTTTGGAAATAAAAATAATATATAAAGAAATTTTTTTTAAATCTAGCCCCCAAACTCCAAAATATCTTTTTTAAAATAGTATTTTATTTTTCCAAATACATACAAAGATAGTTTTCAATATTCACCTTTGCAAAACCTTGTTTTCCAATTTTTTCTCCCTTTCTTTCTTACTTTTTCCTCTCCTAGGTAGCAAGCAATCCAATATAGGTTAAACATGTGCAATTCTTCTAAACTATTTCCACATTTATCACATGTGCAAGAAAAATCAGATCAAAAAGGGAAAAAATATGAGAAAGAAAAAAAACCCAAACAGACAACAACATCAACAAAGGTGAAAATATTATTCGTTGATCCACACTCAATCTCCATAGTTCTCTTTAGATGTGCATGGCTATTTCCATCACAAGTCTATTGAAATTTACTTGAATCACCTCTTTATTGAAAAGAGCCAAGTCCATCATAGTTGACTATCACATAATCTTGTTTTTATGTACAATGTTCTCTTGGTTCTGCTCACTTCACTTATCAATTCATGTAAGTCTTTCCAGGCTTTCCTGAAATCAGTCTGCTTGTCATTTCTTATAGAAAAACAATATTCCATTAAATTCATATGCCATAACTTATTCAGCCATTCCCCAACTGATGGGCATCCACTCAATTTCCAGTTTCTTGTCATGATAAAAAAGGCTGCTATAAACATTTTTGTATGTGTAACCTCAAAATATGTTATGAACTATAAATGACCAAAATTATATTCTTATGGACAGAGCACCAACTTGTAAGGATATAGTGCTCAAAGTGAAGAGAAGGACTAAATATGGTATGTGGAGGAGAAAGAGGAAGAGGAGGAGGAGAAGGAAGTGAAGAAGGCAGAGGAAGTGGAGAAGGTGGAGGAGGAGGTGGACAAAAGAAGAAGAAGAAGAAGAAGAAGAAGAAGAAGAAGAAGAAGAAGAAGAAGAAGAAGAAGAAGAAGAAGAAGAAGAAGAAGAAGA
>JAJPUD010001908.1:171400-190231 GCA_023553655.1 Myrmecobius fasciatus
GGGGTGGGAGAGAGAGAAAGAGGGAGAGAGAGAGAAAGAGAGAGAGGGAGGGAGAGAGAGAGAGGGAGAAAGAGAGAGAGAGAGAGAGAAAGGGAGAGAGAGGGAGAGGGAGGGAGAGGAAAGAAGAGGGAGAGTGTGTGTGTGAGAGAGAGACAGAGAGACAGAGACAGAGAGAGAGAGAGAAACAGAGACAGAGAGACAAAAACAGAGAGAGAGACAGAGACAGAGAGACAAGAGACACACAGAGAGAGACAGAAAGACAGAGACAGAGAGAGACAGAGACAGAGAGACACAAACACAGAGAAACAGACAGAGACAGAAATGGAGAGACAAAGACAGAGAGAGAGAGAGAGAGGTAGAGACAGAGAAAGAGGGAGAGAGAGGAGAGACAGAGACCGAGAGAGACAGACAAAGAAAGACACACACACACACAGAGACAGACAGTCAGATTCAGAGACAAAGAGAGAGGGGGAGAAAAGGGGGAAAAGAGAGAGGTGGAGAAAGAGAGAGAGAGAGGCAGAGGCAGACAGACAGACAGAGACAGAGACAAAGAGAGGGAGGAGAGACAGAGAGAGAAAGAGAGAGAAGGAGGGAGGGAGAGAAGGAGAGAGAAAGAGACAGAGGCAGAGAGAGATGGAGACAGAGAGGAGAGAGACAGAGACAGAGAGGGAGGAGATAGGGGAGAGAGATAGACAGAGACAGACAGAGAAATGGTCAGATCTGTACTTTAGGCAAATCACTTTGGTAGCTGAGCAGAGGAGAGGTTTTAAGGTACAGAGATCAATCAGCAATCTATTGCAAGATTATGAGGTCCTGTATTAGGGTGATTGAGTAGGCAACTTCTAATGTGTTCAGTTTTAAGAAAAAGATTAGAACTTTTAGAGGGGGAGGAGGTGCTGTGTTCATATACAGGAGGTTCATATGATACATATATATGACACATATAATAATCAACATACTAAAAGCTGGATCGTGATGGGGCAAAGGATAAACAAAACATGTTGGAGCAAAATTTTGAAAAGAGATTCCTTTGAGCTTGGCAACCAGAGAAGACTTTCTGGATGGAGCCAGGCTTTTGAAGCAGAGGGTGATTTAAATGAGAGAGATGTGAGGAGAATGAATTCCAAGTGTGAAGGTGTGGGCTCTGAAATACACAAGCAAGAGAGTATTTAAGATAAATTAGTGAATGGTACAATTTGAGTGGAATAGAACCTGATGAGACATGGTGTGCTTAGGTTAGGAAAATAGTAGAAAAGCCAGATGATGGAAGCTTGCTCTTTAGATAATGGAAATCACTGAAACTTTTTTGTTTTGTTTTGTTTTTAAACTAGAGTGATCTGTATATTGTATTGTAATAGATTGTATTGAAACCTGTTCAAAAGTTTCATAAGCAAAAGTTGCTCCCTCCTTACACAAATAGCTTGATACATTTTTGTGGGATTTCTCACTTCTTTGGTTCATTGTCTCCACCCAAGTAATCCTGAATCCTTAATAATTAATTACTCATTCCCATCTACAGAGTGTATCACCAACTCTCTTTACATGCATACCTGTTCACAAAGCTCAAAGCATTAACAGGTTTATTAATGGGACAAAGGAAACAAATAGAGATCATAACAGATAATAAATGCTTCACAAAAGAATAGTAAATTATTAATAACTATATGAGAAAATGATCCAGATCACTAATAGAAAAAGAAATTCAAATAAAAATAACTCTGAAACTTCACCTAACACCCCCAAAATTGGCAAAGATAGTAAAGAAAGAGAATAATCAAAGTTGGAAGGAGTGTGGAAAGATTGCGTTGTTAGTGGATCTGTACACTCTTGAAAGCAATATAAAATTACACAAATAAAGTGACATATCTTTTGACCCAAAGATTGCCCTATAAGTGTATGTCCCAAGGAAATTAATGATGAAGATAAAGACTTTATGTATACCAAAATATTTATAGTAATACTTTTTACGGTAGCAAAGAACAATAAATGTGGGAATTTGTTTTGCTTGACTATGCATATTTGTTATAGGGATTTTGTCCCCTTACCTTCTTTTAATGATGATGCTGAGGAAGGAAATAAATGCTTTTAAAGTAAAAAATTAAATTAAGTAATTTAAAATTAATTAAAAATTTAAATTAATTTAAAAATCAAGGAATCGGAAACAAAGTAGATGTCTAATGATTGAAGAACCAAAAAAATCTGAAATGATGAACATGATGAATATAGAGAAAGATGGAAATACTTAGTTGAATGGTCTAATGATTGAAGAGCCAAAAAAATATGATACACTGTTCTATAAGAAATGATGAACATGATGAATATAGAGAAACATGAAAAGACTTAGTTGAATGATCTCGCAGTAAGGAGATTAGGATAGCAAGTGGTTAATTGTGGGAATTCAGTGAACCACACTGACTCCATCTTGTGACTCAGTTCTGGGGCTAGCTCAATTCCCTTTCTATTCAATGATGGGTCTAGTTCAACTTTTGTCCTCTGAGAAAACTATTCAACTGTGGGAACTGAAGGAAAAAAAAAAAAACTTTGTTGTATTTTTCAAACCTAGTGATTGGGAAGATGGACCATCTCTACCTGTTGCTGAGAGTCCCTTAACTGAAGATGTAGGTTATGCTGATCTGACATCCAGTCAGATCTAAAGACTAATGTAAGGAGTTTTCTTATAATTGTACATCTCAAGCAACCCACATGGGCTATCTGAAAAAAATAGCCCCATACTGGTCAATCAATTATTGTTTCCATGTTCCACGTGTCCATAGACACTTAGGGGAAGGAGCTATACCTTTTTTTCTTATTTCAAAGAATTGTACCCCTTTCAATCTTTTATCTAATTAGAAATCAGATTACCTAATGGCATATTGTTTCTTTTTAATTAATCAGCCTTGTTTGTCTTTAATGTATAAAAGTCTATTTCCCCCCATATTCAGCATCTAGCCCTAAGGTGAGGAGATTTGATCTCACTTTGTTAGGCAATTAGCATAGATTGAACCTTTGTTTCCTCATATTTTATCTTTCACCTGCCACATCAGGAAAATAATATACACAATGACTACCACCACGAAAACACAGACCAACAAAATAATCAAAACTGGATGTTCTGGAATTATAGTGACCAAGAGTAGCCCTGAATAAAAGATATGAGAAGATACTCCTTCCTCTAAAACTGTCCTTTCTGGAAGTGGAGGACCAAGGATATAATCCCAGACTTTTTGATATGTTGTTTAGTTTTGTGGAACTTCTTTATTTCTTTCTTCATATTTTTCTCTTATAGGATAGCTTTATGGAAAGGAGTGGATAGGGGGAATATAGTAGGAAATATAGCTGACAAGCATTTATATTTCATAAAGAATAATTGATAAAACACTAATATTTCATAAAGCATACAAATGTATTTTTTAAAAGAAACTCAAATTGAAGAAACACAGAAATAATATTTATTAATAAGCAGCCTTGTCCAGAGACCTATACCTCACAAATAGGGATGTATCTACCCAATTCCATATTGACTCGGTGACTTTCTTTTCAATTCAATGATTTCCTCCCAATACAGGATAGAGGTGTCTGGGGGGTGGGGGAAGTGTGTGGGAAGAAGACAGACAGATAGATAGAGGCACATGCAGAAACAGAGACACATACAGAGGAAGGGTGAGGACAGAAAGAAATTAGAAGAAAAAGGGAAAGAGAGGGAGGAGAGAAAGAGAGGAAAAGGGAGAAAAAGTAAGAGAAATGGGAATGGGAAAGACAGAGAGAGGGTCAGGAAAAGGGAAGAGACAGAAACACAGACAGATAGACACAGAGAGAAAGAGAGAGAGAGGGAGAGGGAGAGACAGAGAAACAGACAGAGACAGAGAGACAGAGACACACAGAAAGAGAGAGTGAAAGGGGGAGGAGGGGTGCATTTCTGGCTGGTTTGTTGATGGCTGCAGAATCAGAAGCACAGCCAGTAGGGGAATGCAGCATAACTATTTTGGACCAGTCCCTAAAATGGAGGGTTTTGGAAAGAACTCACCAAAGGAGATGGGGATAAGTATAATGAAGGAGTGTTACAAGGTAGAAAAGGTCCCTAAAGTTAAAAACTCTTAAAGTAGCTGGAGAAGTTTGGAGAATCATAAGCCCTCTAGTTCATTTGGAGGAAATATGTGCACATATACATGTAGTAAAAAAAAAATAGAAGCTAATTTGGAATGGGGAGGATTAGTTTGGGTGCCATGTACCACTTTCCCCTGTTTTTCAGCTCCCTTTTACATGTTGTCTCCGCCCATTAGAATGTAAGCCATCTGAGGTCATAGACTAATTGTCTTTTACTTTGTTTTTTTGTCTCCCCAGTATTAAGCACAGAGTCTGACATGTAATAAGCACCTAATTGATGCTTATCACCTGCAAGCCAAGGATTGTTTTCTTTTTGTCCTTGTATCCACAGCTCCTAGAGCAGTGCCAGACACTTAGTAGATGTTTGATAAATGCTAGTTGATGGGCTTTAATTTATTGCTCTAGGATGTTATGGAAGCTTCACAATGAGAAACAGCTAAAGGCATACACTCCTAAAAGTTCCCCAGATTTATTTAAAGACAGGATATCCATCCATTCTGAGATTCACTTTCCTTCAAAATGAGTATAAAAAACTTTTTTAGAGTTTTTGTGAGCTTAAATGCTATGTAAACATGAATTGCCATATAAAAGGTCAATAGGTGGTACAAAGGGGTCAGAATATTAGGCTTGTAGTTAGGGAGACCTGAATTCAAATTTGGCTTCAGATACTTACTAGTTGTGTGATCCTGGGCAAGTCATTTAATCTCTTCTACCTCATCTAACCAACATTTGCTTAGGACTTATCCTCCATGCAAAGTATTATGCCAAAGTCTAGAGATACAAAGATAAACACTAACCATTCCTTGACCTTCATAAACTTATATTCTCCTGAAGGTTCTATGATACCTCAATAAGTAAATATAAGGTTAAATCAAGGGGCAAGATAAACTAACAATAATGGAATGGGGAAAGTTTCCTAGTCACCTGAGCTGACTGGTCAAAATTCTGAGAAAAGCTGAAGAATCACAGCCTGAGCATTGGGGAGGGGAACTCTGTGCAGAAGACATGGACATACGAAATAGAGAAGACAAAGACCTTAGTTTGATGGAAATAAATGTGTAATGTAAGAAGAGGAATAAAGTAAAATAAGACTAGAAAGACAATAGGAGCAACAATTCAACAAGCATTTGGTGGTTCTTCATGCTTGAAGGGGATCAAACTATCTGGGTCAAGGTAACGTGTCTGACTGTGGCTGATCAGACCAATATGAGCTTAGAAGGCTCTACCACAGATCAGGCACAAATAGCCCACATGAACATTTGGAGTGGAGATGTCTCTACAGTTACATAGCTCATCCTTCTTTGGAGCTGGTGAAATTCTGCTTTGCTCAGAGGTACAGTCTTCCTTGATGTGGACACACCATGTTGGATAGTCCCCTATCAGCAACTCCTAAGATTCACAATGGATACCAAAGGTTCTCCAGAGAGACTTTGAGAGTGTCCTTCGACTGCTTCTTCTGTGAAAGCTTCACTTGTGTAAGTTCTCTATAAAAATGTCTTTTAGACATTTAGGTGTTCAAGCAACATGGCCAGCCCAATGGAGCTGTGCTCTGTGAGTCTGAATACTTGGCAGTTTAGTTCAAGGAAGAATCTCAGTGTCTTATCCTTATCTTATCTTATCTTATCCTGCCAAATGATCTTCAAAATCTTCCTAAGATAATTAAATGGAAGCAATTCAATTTCCTGGCATGGTAGGCTGTCCAGGTTTCAGAGGCATACAAAAATGAAGTCAGCACAACAGCTCTGTGGACTTTTAGTTTGGTAAGCAGCTAAATACTTCTTTTCTCCACACTTTCCTTCTGAACCTCCCAAATACTGAGCTTGTTCCAGCAGTGAGTGTATCAACTTATTATCAATGTGTGCATCCCTAGAAGGCATATTACCAAGCTAAGTGAACTTGTCCACAGAATTAAGAATGTCTCCATTTACTGTAATTAATGGTTTCATCTATAGATGGTGCAGTGCTGGCTAGTGGAGAACCTTTTTTCTTGATGCTATTGTCAGGCCAAAATGAGCACAAATGACAGATAATCGATCCATTCTCTACCATGCTTTCACTCTGCTGGGTGATGGGTATACAAAGATAAAAATGGAAATAATCCTGTCCCCAATGAATTTATATTCTACTAGGGGAGTGAAACATATATATCATAAAGAAATCTGAGGAGGGCGGGAACTCTAATAACTGGATCACAGTTTTTTAACCTTTATTGCTTATGGATCACAGTCAATGTGGTGAAACCTATAGACCCTCTTCTTAGGATCATATTTTTAAACAACTGAAGGAAATGCTAAATTTCAATTCATTTTGTTGTTCAATTATTTCTCAGTTATGCCTGACTCTTCATGACTCCATTTTGGGGTTTTCTTGGCAAATCTTTGCCAAGTCCAGTATCTACTGGACTAGTTTGCCATTCCTTTCTCTAGCTCATTTTTACAAATGAGGAACTGAGGCAAACAGGGTTAAGTGATTTGTCCAATATCACACAATTAGTAAATGTCTGAGACCAGATTTTGTCTCATGAAGATGAGAATTCCTGATTCCAAGCCCAGTGCTCTATCTACTGCTCCATCTAGTTGCCAAATTTCAGTTAGAGGTTAGTGAAAATAAAGATGTTATTTTTTTTTCTATTCAAGTTCACAGATCCCTTGAAACCTGTTTGTGAACCCTTTGGGGCCCATACACTTTAACTAGATCACTCAGAAAAAAATTCATATAAAAGGAGGCACCTAATAAATTATGAGAAGATATACTTCAGAGCATGGGAGGAAGTTTACCTAAAATTACAGAGCAGGAAGGTAGAATTCTTATTTTCAGAACAAGAAAGAAGCCAATTTGGCTGGAACATAGTGTATGTGAAAGTTAATAAATAAAATATGCAGAAGAACAAGGTGGAGCCAGATTATGAAAGGTTTTAAATGTTGTATTAAAGAAATTGTCTTTTATCAGAGAGGCACTAGGGAATTACTGAATGTTTTTGAGTGGGTATGTGCTGGATGATATGTACCAGAAGTGGGGCTCATGAGTTTGGTTTTAGGGTATAGACTCATAGAATTCTTGTTTTGGGAACAAGAAAGAAGCCATTTTGGCCAGAACATAGTGTATGCGAAAGGTAATAACATGAAATATACAGGGCAGGGTGGAGCCAGATTATGGAAGATTTTAAATGTTGTTTTGAAGAAATTATCTTTTATCAGAGAGGCACTAGGGAGTTACTGAAGGTTCTTGAGTGAGAAAGTGACACAGATGTATGTGCTAGGAGTGGGGCTCATAAGTTTGGTTTTAGGGTATGGACTCTGAACTCTGAACATGAGATAATAGCTGCCTTTTGGGGGACCTGATGAGTATGAATTCAAGTTGGAGGGGATTACAGCAAAAGAAAATAAAATAAAAATTCTTTCCATATAAATGCACAACAGAATTCTTTCTCAGTATATAAAAAGTTAATATTGAAAGTGACCATTGAAATTTTTCTAGTCTCTCTAATTTGACAGGTGGGAGAACTGCAGCCCAGAGAAATGAAGTGAATTTTACAAGGTCACACAACTATTTCTAAATATGTTTTATGATGTTTCCCCTTGCTACTTATTTTGTCCTTACCTTATTTATTCTGATTCAGAAGATGTTAAACTATGACTCATACTGAGGGGTGGAGAGGGAAATAGACAGTTATAGGTTTGATTCAAGCTGGGCTGGTAGTTCAGGTTCTAAACTGAAATGAAATAAAACACACATCATTCTCCAGCAAATATTTATTAAGCACCAAGCACTGTGCTAAGCACATTGCAAACATTATTTCATTTGATTCTCACAGTGACCCTGGGAGATAAGTGCTATTATTATACCCATTTTATAGTTGAGGAAATAGAGACAGATAAAGTGACCAGCCCCAAATCACACAGCTAGTAAGAATCTGAGACAATATTTGAACTCATTCCCAGTGCACTATCCATTGTGCTACTGGAAAAAAAAAGGGATACTTAATAGGGATAATCTGCTCAGGTAAGATGCATTTCCTTTCATCTCCATATAGAAATATGTCTGGTCAGCAGGGGAAAGTGTGGCAATTTTGTGTAGCCTCAGGACATTCATTGAGTATGAACACAAGCAAGATTTTATGCTTCTAGACAATCAAGCTGATGTACCAAACATATATAAAGATATGTTAATACCTTGTTGCCCTTTAAGGAAGTAGAAAAAGTTCTCACAAGGTCAGAAATGTGTATGGACAACACTTAAGCAAAAAGCAATAACTCATAAATATTGCTCTTGTGTCCTAGAAGATTGATACAATCAATTTTCAACGTTCACATGGCAGGATGTGTGTATGTCTGTGTGAGAGAGATTTCCGGAAAATGGCTTTGAGGATAAGAAATGCCAATATTGATACATTAACCATATTGGAATTAGGGGACTAGGTTCTTGTTATCATCAAAAATTGTAATCTTTTGTTAAAGATTGTTGAAAATACACTTTTCTGTATATAATTCTTTAAAACAAAATATTATGATACTATGCACTTTTTCTTATACAGCAACCATGAAATAACCCATAAAATGCAGTATACAAAATAAAATTGGTAACATGCAAAACATTTTTCTCACTAGTAATTTCCTAGATTTCTGTGACCTTTTGTGCTAATATCATGTTAAAAAAACATTGATTTTGCACAACATTCACTTTTCATAATACATGAAATCTGCAGTACCATAAATATTGTGCAGCAAATGAAAATTTTAAAATGAAAACATTTTTTAACTTGACTCTTACCTTCCACTGTGTCAGATGGTTGTGTGAGCATATTGCACTGTATACTATATTGCTGTAAACCTTTCTACCTTGGTTGCCCTCTGAAAACCAAGGAAGAAATTGCTGGGATTTTAGTTGCTGCTATCTGAAGATGCTTGAACTAGCAAGGTCTCAATATTGTCTCTGATCCTCTGTCCTTCAAGGCTGCTGAAGGGCTTTGGAGATCATGAAAACTGTATCAGGTTGAAATACTTTACTCCTTTTTGTCATTCATTAACACCAAATTCATGGTGAAAAGTGGTTGCATTGGGAGCTAGGTGCCAGCTCATTTTACAGTTGAGGAAACTGAGGCAGATGGATGTTAAATGATCTTCAGAATCACATAGCTATTAAGAATCTGAGGCCATATTTGAACTCAGAAATTACTGACTGGCAAAAAAAAAGAAGTTTATCTAACATTTTCTCACTCAGCTGCATCACTGACTTTGCATACTTGGAATTAGAGCTCAAAGACTATATCCCTCTCCCCCCTCCACTCCTGAACCTCGCACATTGGGGGTATAATTGAAACACAAAACTTGAATTTTAAAAGCAGACAGTGACACTTTGTCCTCCAAGAAACATCTCAGTGTCCAGTCCTCCCTAAAGCTGTTTCATCCACTTGCTGTTTGCCTCAGTCTTACATCACATCAAAGAACTTCAGATCTGAGCACATTTCTCTAAACGGGACTGAAACACAAGCTCCCCATCCCATGAAAAGTGCCCCAGCCGGAATATACTTCCAGAAGTCTCCTGGCCCAGTCTATCAGGTAGGGTTTACCTATTTGTCTCCACTTCTTGAGATCACCTGGTGGTTTTATGTATGATGCTTATACTGACTTTGAAAGTCATAGGGCTCCTCTCTGTGAAGAAATCAACACCAGAATCACAGCTTCTCACAGGACTGATATCCGTACAAACAACTCCCCTACATCTAATTTAAGAAAAAAACTCAGAAAATCCTCAAATATATTCAGTCTTTGCAATACTATGTCATATTTTATCCCTTAATGTTAGATTTATTATCTTGAAACCTGTTGTTTTAAAGCCATTGTTCAAAACTGATTTTTTTTCAAAGTATCAACAAACAATAGAAGGTGTTCACTTCATCAGAATGTTTGGCCACAGACCAGAAAGAGGAGAATGAGGGAAAACATATTACAGATGGATTGCTTAGAGGATATTGCAGGGAATACTGGCCACTAAGTTCAGTCTCCTCCCACACCTCCTTCTTTTATTCTGGTATTGAATAATGACCAATATTCATGATGATGTTCTCAGAGCTGTTTTGAATTATGAAATAAAAAAGGGATTCCCTTCAGCATGCTCTATTTATTAAGGAATGAAAGTTGAATAGTGAGTTTTAGAAAGATATTTGCCAACAAAATATTTGGGGAGGTCGAAGAGGATTTTCTAGCTCTTTTCATTTAAATTCATTTAACCAAAAAACACTGTTTTCTGAGTATTCTAGTTATTCATGATTTTACACGTATGTGTGTGTGTATGTTTGAGAGAGAGAGAGATAGACAGACAGACAGAGAGGGAGAGAAACAAAGACAGAGAAAGAGACAGACAGAGAAGAGAGAGAGAGAGACAGAGTCACTGAGAGACAAATTGATTTAATTATGATCACACAAAATATACATTAGGGTGAAATCTCAATCTTCTTAATGCCTTCAAGATCAACACTCTATCCACTGTGCACACACTCATATTATACAGCTCCTCTCCTCCCCTCTCCTCTCCTCTCCTACCCTTTCCTTTCTCCTTTCTTCCTTTCCCTCTACCCATATAGAGAGAATATCATACACTTATCTACCACTGCTCTACCCAAAAGAATATAAATTTTGATGTCTGAAATGTCACAAGATATCTTTGGGGTTTACAGACTTTCTTTTCTTTCCTTTCTTTCCTTTCTTTCCTTCCTTCCTTCCTTCCTTCCCTTCCTTCCTTCCTTCCTTCCTTCCTTCCTTCCTTCCTTCCTTCCTTCCTTCCTTCCTTCCTTCCTTCCTTCCTTCCTTTCTTTTTTTCTTTCTTTCTTTCCTTCCTTCCTTCCTTCCTTCCTTCTTTCCTTCCTTCCTTCCTTCCTTCCTTCCTTCCTTCCTTCCTTCCTTCCTTCCTTCCTTCCTTCCTTCCTTCCTTCCTTCCTTTCATTCCTTCTTTTTTAAAATAATAGCTTTTTATTTTTCAAACTACATGTAAAGATAGTTTTAAACCTTGGGTTCCAAATTTTGCTAGATGTCTTTGTTAAATATTGTGCATTAAACCCAAATCACTCTAGCTCTTATTGATTGGCCAAAAATAGGTTCCAGATCAAGCCCCACTTGTTTACTGTTTGGGCATTGATAGCTCAGAGTGAATATAAAAAAAATTGTTTCTTTTTGACCAGAAACCTTTCGGGTCTTTCCTCCAGGTTGACTTTTTTTTTTGACTATGTAAAAGAGGCCATTCTCTGCCTCATTTCTTACCTATCCTAAATCACTGAATTAGTGTTGCTAGTAAAACTGAGACTTGTTAAAGACCTTAGCTTAAAAAGACCAAAGTCCCCAGTGCATCCAGGGTCATCTCTAGTCCTCTTGTTCTATGTTTGGACATTGTACCCAGATAACTCTGGAGGAGAAAGTGATACTGGTGACTTTGCACAATCCTCCCTTACTTCAATCCAATTCATTTGCAAGTCATGGCATCACTTCCCTGAGTCATGTCCTCTTGAAATATTTTATTCTTTAATCGTTTCATTAAATATCTTTTCTCCCCAATAAAGCATGAGTTTATGGAGGTCAGAGGTAGTTCTTTCTTTTGTATCTATCTCACTGCCCAGCACAATGCTGGTCCAGAGCAGAGTGTATGGACTCAGTCACCTGACTGATCATTAGAGTAACTAGTGGAAGGACAAGGAGAAGGGAGAAGTCACTGTGGCCACAAAATATATATGAATAATATAATTTACTAAACCACAGAGTGGATAGAGTTATGAAGCCTGGAGCTAGTCACCTAAAAATAATAGTGGTTAAAGTTCACAAAATCCTCCATCAACATTATGTCCCTGAACCTTAACCACCCTTCATGTTCTCTGACCCCTGATCTACAACTCCCATTGGACCATCCTTTTTTTTTTTCTGAGGCAATTGGGGTTAAGTGACTTGCCCAAAGTCACAGAGCTACCATTGGACCATCCTAAGTCAAAACACATTTGTTCAATAAACAAGTAGATTGATTTGGAAATTACTGTTCTAAAGCACTTGAAGAATTTTTTACATTGAACTGAATAATCCAACATATTCAGTGTCATCAACAAAGTTTGTGAGGAGAAATTAGAACACAGAAGATTTGAACATGGGAATCAAGAGAAAATAGATTATTTTCCTTGAAAACCTGAGTTTGGGGAAAACTTTCACTAGTCTCTGAGGAAGAAGAAGGGATCCTAGAATCATTGATTTAGACTTTCAAGAGAGCTTAGAATCCATGTAATCCAATCCCCTTATTTTATGAATGAGTTTAGAAGTTTGGAGCAAGGACTCAAAACCAGGCTTTCTAATACTTTTCACTGCACTGTGGGATGGGAAAACCTAAAAATGTCGTATTCTAAGGATTTCCTAGATGATTCAGTGAGATGGCATTTTTGGTTTGGTCAATACCTATTTTTTTTTATCCATATATGGAATTCCTAGCATGGAAATTTCCTTCACTGATACAACAACCTGAATTTTCTTGGGTTCAGGATCAGCCTTCTATCTACTATTGCCATTATCGTTCCGTCATCATGGTCAAGTCTTTGTGACATTGTAAACCATAGCACACCTAAAATACAGTCCATGGGGTTTTCTTAGCAAAGACACGATTTCCTTCTCCATGGATTAAGGTAAACAGTGGTTAAATAGCTTTCCCAGGGTCACACAGCCAGTAAGTATCTGAGGCTGTATTTGAACTCAGGTTTTCCTGACTCTAGGCCCAGTGCTCTATCTATCCAATAAGCCCCCTCTATTCACTGTTTGCTTCTCTAAGACATAGGTTATAATTGATACAAGCAAAAATGGCACATCATGAGAAAGAATCCCTTAATTTAAGCTCTATGTAGGCCCTGTCTAAGGTGATCAGAAAAAGTTGTCAAGCCATAATTGCATAAACAGGAATTACTTTGGTTCCAGCTGTCTTAGAGCCAGATTTGTTATATTTCATCCCTCCCCTAAGTATTTCGAGCTGTTCTTTACCCTTAGGGGGGTGGAGGGATAGCCAATCTCTCTGCCACTGGTTCCAGCTCCTACCAAAGTTCCTTTAATTTTGGAGGGTTTTCTGTACCCCAGTTCCACTTAGCCAATTAACAATCAGTTGCACTTACAAAGGAATGCTTCCCCCCCAAATATGGCAAGAATAAACATATAAGCATGCCCTTCACCCACTCCAGAGGAGGGCGGCGGGGAAATTCCTCTTTTTCAGTCTCTGAGGAGAGGAAGGGGATTTGGTTCACATTTTAGCTTGGTTCCCATATAACTCAGGTCCACTGAGTTCCTCATCCAAAGCTCTCATCCAAAGTCCTTGGGGCTGGCTACAATATCTGGACTGGAATTTGTCCTCCAACATTGCTAGGTCTGTGAATTCTACTGCCTGCACTTAGATCTAAAAAGAACACACCAAATAGACCAAATAATAACTCTAAGCCCATTTCTTGGGGCCACAGGGCCCAGAAGGGAGCAGGGGAGGAGGCAGTGGGGGAGAGGGGAAGGTAGGCATTCCCTTCACCCAGATTCAGTTCATGGTTCCCATGCTATGAAGAAACAGCACCTTCACCCCCTCTGGACATGGTGAGAAAGAGAATGTATCCCGGCCCAGTCATTTTTTAAAAAATATATTTATTTATTTTCATATACATTGCTTCATGAATCATGTTGGAAGAGAAAAACCATGGGAGAGAAAAAAAAAAGGAAAAAAAGAAGTGAACATAGCATGTACTGATTTACATTCAATCTTGTTAGTTTGTTTTTCTGGATGCAGATAGCATTTTCTATCCAATGTCTATTGGAATTGCTTTGGATCACTGAATCACTGACAAGAACCAAGCCTTTCATAGTTGATCATCGCACATTCTTGTTGTTATTATGTACAATATATTCCTGATTCTGCTTGTTTCACTCAGTAGCAGTTCATGTCAATCTTTCCAGGTCTTCCTAAAATCCGCTTGTTCATCATTTCTTACAGAATGATAATATTCCATTACTTTTTTTTTTTTTTTTTTTGTTAAGGCAATTGGGGTTAAGTGACTTGCCCAGGATCACACAGCCGTTACGTGTCTGAGATCAGATTTGAACTCAGGTCCTCCTGACTTCAGGGCTGGTGCTCTATCCACTGCGCCACCTAGCTGCCCCTATTCCATTACTTTTATATACCATAACTTATTCAGTCATTCCCCAGTTGATGGACATCTACTCATTTTCCAATTCTTTGCTCCCACAAAAAGAGCGGCTACAAACATTTTTTCCCTCTTTTATGATTTCCTTGGGATACAGACCCAGTAGTCTGCCCCATCATTTTTAAAACTGCACCTTGTTCCTATTTTGCAGAATATCAAGAGGCTGCTCCTATCCATGTGGCAGGGCAAGGAAGAAGGTCTTTTCCTGGAAGATAATCCCTGATCTCTCCCTGGTGGTGCCTCCAGCACATGCAAAACCCAGTTATGTTTGCAAATACTTGAGAAAATTCTGCTCCCTGCTCTGGGGTATATTGACTAGTCTCCTTCAGACTTCCTTCACTAAGAGGAGCAAGCTCAGTGTCCCTTTAATTAGCCTAATGAGCCCAGTTTACTTTCAGGACCTTCATAAAGTATGCTTGCCTCTGACATTTGCCCCGTCTGAATGATCCCTGCTTTGAACTTTACAGAGGAATGGATTGTCATTTCCTGGAGTATAGCATCTACAAGCTGGAGGTCTACTTGGAGAAATATCATTTTGAGGAGCTAAAGAGTGAGGAAAAAGATGGACACATAGCTCATAGTTAGGTATCTATAGGTCTGTGGGTATATGTATGAAAGTATATACTTATGCTACGGATGTGAATGTCATGTATATCTGTGTATTGCATACAAGTGTCAGTCAATCAACTGACATTTATTAAGTGCCTGCTGTATGCTAGGCATTATGCTTTGTACCAGGTAGGCACTGAGAACATAAAGACAACATTGATATAATCTCTGCCCTCAAGGAATTTACCTTCTATGTCTGTGCTAATGTTTGGCTGCTCTTTCTTTCTGTCAAAATGCTTATGGAGTTAAGGCAAGTGGACATGAGCAGGGGGTTTTAAGAGATAGAAACAATAATAATTTCCTGCCTGGCATTTTCCTTTAAAGCAGAATTCAGTTGAACATTCATTAAGTGTTTATTCTATTCAAGGTGAAAGACTGCCTTTGGTATAGAGGAGAGAAGGCTGGCCTCTGACACAAAGCATGAGTCAGAAAGTCTAAATGAGGTATGGGATACATCAGATACAGAATGGTCTTTATTTTACTTCATAGAAAACTCACAGACATAGAGGAGTCTCCACAAAATACTCAAATGGCCCATTGGCTCCACCCATCACAACCAAACTTGTTAAATTGCTATTAGAATAATGCTATGACATTCCAGTTGCATCCCTTTTTCTCATAGAATCTTATAGAAATTCCTCTAAATGTTTACCTAATTATTAATGGACCTGATTTTCCTCTTTAGGGGAAAAGTCTGATTTTCTCCCACCTTTCAGTTATTTCACTGAATCAGTTGAAAGAGATCTCAGAGGTCATGTTGGGCAGAATACCTCTGATCCTAATCTTGGAAACAGCTGACAGCTCAATCAACAGCAAAGTTCAACATGTGGTTTTTGGCTTTGACAATGTTCTGCTTCAATGCTCACCATTTCTACCAAGGTCAAAGTCTCAGTCCTCTCAGTCTTGCTTGATAGTTTTATCTTCTGTTTCTCCTCTCCCTTGAGACTTCCCAGAATTGGAGCTGGTCATTCTAGGCAGTTTGCCTGTAGTTCAGTTCTGAGACACTTTGGATTCTCAGGGAATGCTAGCAAAAAATGTCTGACACATGTCTTCTCTCCTCCTCCTCCTCCCCTTCCCCTTTTGCTCCTTATCCACACATTTTCACTCAGCTCCAAAAGATTGGTTACATTGCTCATAGAAAATCATGGAAATGCCAGGAAAGAAAGGATGTTGAAATCATGAAACATAGTGATGGGAGAAAAGACATGATAGTCATCTTCAACTTCATGAAGATGTATCATGTAGGAAAAGGATTCTATTTGTTCTCCTTTTATTTTAAATCTCAAATATCTGATCCAACCATCCTGGAGAGCAATTTGGAATTATGCCCAGAGGTCTATAGAACTGTGCATAATCTTTGTTCCAACAATACCACTACTGGGTCCCTATCCCAAAGAGATCATTAAAAAAGGAAAAAGGACCCATCAGTATAAAGGTACTTGTGGCAGCTCTTTTTATGGTGGCAAATAATTAGAAATTGATGGGATGCCCATCAATTGGGAATGGCTGAACACTTGTTCATGTAGTTTATGTATATAATGAAATACTAATGTTTTATAAGGATGAGCAGGCAGATTTCAGAAAAACCTGGAAAGATTTACATAAATTGATGCTAGGCAAAGTGAACAGAAGCAGGAGAACATTGTTTGCAGTAACAGCAAAATTATGTGATGATCAATTATGATAGACTTAGTTCTTCTCAACAACACAGTGATCCAAGACAATTCCAGGAGACTTGGGATGGCTAATGCCATCTACATCCAGAGAATGGACTTTGTAGACTGAATGCAAATCAAAGCATGCTATTCTCATCTTTTTTTGTTCACTTGTTTGTTTTCTTTTTTCTTTATCATGATTTTCCCCTCTTATTCTGATTTCTCTTTCACAACATGATTATATAACTATATCAGATTGCTTGTTGTCTTGGGCACAGAGGAAAGGAAGGCAAGGAGGGAGAAAATTTTGGAATTCAAAATCTTATAAAAATGAATGTTGTAAACTATATTCACATACAATTGGAAAAAATAAAATACTATTAAGTGAAAAAAATAATCAAATTTATTCCCCCAATAGATGGGAAGGATAATCTTCTTCCCACTCTGTATCACTTTAATCTTTGAGGAAGGGAAAGGGTTTGGGTTTATAGTTTCCACAAAGCACAGTCCCAGTTCCAAGTCCAAACCTCACCCTCACGTCCTAGACACCTGGTTTTAGGGACTTCATGTTGAGATGAGTATCTGCTGAACCATGGCACCTGCAATCCTGGCTCCAACTCTCTGTAGTTCCAACTCCCAGCACCTGAAGCTGAGGAGAAAAAACAAAATAGAAGGAAAACAAACACCTTCCTCCCATCTCCCTTTCTATCAGCCCAGGCCCATTTCTTGGAACCAGGGCAAAAGAAGAGCAGGGAAAGGGCACCTGTAAAGTTCATGGCATCCATGCTATGAGTGAACTGTGATTTTCAACCTCTGGACACAGTCAAATGTGAATGATCAGTTCAGCGTGGCTAGTTCTCTTCCCTCCCCCCCCTGCAAATCATTTCATATTCTTTTATTGTTGTGTTGCAAGCAAGTAACTTATTAACAGAGATATGTGAATTAAATGGGAGAGTACTTGATTAAGTCACTATTGGTCACCAGCTCACAGACCCTTAGAATTTTATCTGAGATATTCTTTATGATTAATGACATAAAGCAGACTTTCTTAATGAATCGATTTTTTGCAGTCTTATTTTACATAACCAAGATTTATGATACAAATTAAGAAAGAGGGGTGAATCATGTAATTTTATGAGATTCTTTCTAGCATAAAGGCTTGATAATATCACATTTATTCATATACCAGGATAGGGAGCCTTTATTTTATTTTATTTATTAAACAGACAAAGTTACTAAATCTGTACCTGTGGAAGGGACATCCACATAAATATACCAAGTTACAACTGTCTTCAACCACCCAACTGTAAAAATGATATCACTTTAGAAATCTCAGGGACATCCAAGACAATCCCAATAGACTTTGGAAAGAAAATGCCACTTGTATTCAGAAAAAGAACTGTGGAGATTGAATATAAATCAACACATGTTATGTTCACTTCCCTTTTCTGTTTGTTTTTCCTTCTTCCATGGTTTTTTCCTTTTGTTCTGATTTTTCTCTTCCAACATGATTCACAAATCAATGTGTTTTAAAAATAAATAAATAAATGAATGAATGAATTTCAAAAAATCTCAGGAACAAAGCTGGGGAAGCACATGCACATTTTCTGTTTACAATATTATATTATGTAAAGATATGCAATATACAATATTTTATAAAGATGAAATATGGTATAGTGGAAATAGTGCTGATCTTGAAGTTATCAGAGTGTGGCATAGTTCATATTCTTGTTTGTACAAAAACTTTTTAACTTGATATAGTCAAACTTATCTATTTTGTGATTAATGAAAACCTCTAGTTCTTCTTTGGTCACAAATTCCTTCCCCCTCCACAGGTCTGAGAGGTAAACCATCCTACATTATTCTAATCTACATTGTTCTAATATCATTCTTTATGCCTAGATCATGAATCCATTTTGACCTTATCTTGGTATATGGTGTTAGGTGTGGGTCAATGCCTAATTTCTTCCATACTAGTTTCCAATTATCCCAGCAGTTTTTGTCAAATAGTGAGTTTTTATCCCAAAAACTGGGGTCTTTGGGTCTATCAAACACTAGATTACTATAGTCAGTGACTATTTTGTCCTGTGAACCTAACCTATTCCACTGATCCACTACTCTATTTCTTATCCAGTACCAAATGGTTTTGGTGACCACTGCTTTATAATATAGTTTTAGATCTGGTGCAGCTAGGCCACCCTCATTTGCATTTTTTTTCATTAATTCCCTTGAAATTCTTGACCTTTTGTTTTTCCAGATGAATTTTGT
>JAJPUD010001908.1:190631-201408 GCA_023553655.1 Myrmecobius fasciatus
TGTTTTTGTTTTACCTGGTTTAGGTATCAGTACCATGTCTGTATCATAAAAGGAATTTGGTAGGAATCCTTCATTCGCTATGTTTTTGAATAGTTTATATAATATTGGAGTTAATTGTTCTTTAAATGTTTGGTAGAATTCACATGTAAATCCATCTGGTCCTGGGGATTTTTTCTTAGGGAGTTGATTAATGACTTCTTCTATTTCTTTTTCTAAAATGGGACTATTTAAGTAATTTATTTCCTCTTCTGTTAATCTGGGCAATCTATATTTTTGTAGATATTCCTCCATTTCACTTAGGTTATCAAATTTATTGGCATATAGTTGGGCAAAGTAACTCCTGATTATTGCTCTAATTTCCTCTTCATTGGTGGAAAGTTCTCCCTTTTCATTTTTGAGACTAACAATTTGATTTTCCTCTTTCATTTTTCTAATTAAATTAACTAGAGGTTTATCTATTTTGTTGGTTTTTTCATAAAACCAACTTTTAGTTTTATTTATTAATTCAATGTTTTTTTTACTTTCAATTTTACTAATCTCTCCTTTTATTTTTAGGACTTCAAGTTTGGTATTTGATTGGGGGTTTTTAATTTGTTCTTTCTCTAGCTTTTTTAGTTGCAAGCCCAATTCATTGATTTTCTCTTTCTCTATTTTATGCAAATAAGCATCTAGAGATATAAAATTTCCCCTTACTACTGCTTTGGCTGTATCCCACAAATTTTGGTAGGTTGTCTCATTATTGTCATTCTCTTGGATGAAATTAGTAATTGTGTCTGTAATTTGCTGTTTCACCCATTCATTCTTTAGGATAAAATTATTTAGTTTCCAATTGGTTTTTGGTCTATTTTCTCCTGGCCTTATATTGCATGTGATTTTTATTCCGTCATGATCTGAAAAAAATACATTTATTATTTCTGCCTTCCTGCATTTGATTTTGAGGTTTTTGTGTCCTAACACATGGTCAATTTTTGTATAAGTTTCATGGACTGCTGAGAAAAAAGTAAACTCCTTTCTGTCTCCATTTAATTTCCTCCAAAGATCTATCATACCTAACTTTTCTAACATTTTGTTTACCTCCTTAACTTCTTTCTTATTTATTTTGTGGTTTGATTTATCAAGTTCTGAGAGAGGGAGGTTGAGATCCCCCACTATTATAGTTTTGCTGTCTATTTCTTCTTGCATCTCTCTGAACTTTTCCTCTAGGAATTTCCATGCTATACCACTTGGTGCATATATGTTTAGTATTGATATTGCTTCATTATCTATGGTACCCTTCAGGAAGATATAATTTCCTTCTTTGTCTCTTTTAATGAAGTCTATCTTTGCTTTTACTTGGTCTGAGATCAGGATTGCTACCCCTGTTTTTTTTGTTTACCTGAAGCATAATAGATTCTGCTCCAGCCTTTTACCTTCACCCTGTATGTATCTCTATGTTTTAGATGTGTTTCTTGTATACAACGTATTGTTGGATTCTGGTTTTTAATCCAGTCTGCTATCTGCTTCTGCTTTAAGGGAGAGTTCATTCCATTCACATTTACAGTTAAAATAACTAATTCTGTATTTCCTGCCATCTTATTTACCCTAGCTTATGCTTTTCTCTTTCTTATCCCCTTTCCCTCCTTCCTACTATTTTGCTTTTGATAACCACTTCCCTCAAACAATCCTTCCCCTTTTGAGCCCCACCCACCCCTTTTTCCCCCTTTCCCTCCTGTTTCCTTATAAGTACGTCTATTATTCCCTCAGAGCCAAATCTGATGAGATGGAGATTAACCCAATTCTCATTCCCCTCCCTTTTTTCCCCTCAATCATTATAGGTTTTCTTTGCCTCTACATGTGATGCAATTTCCCTTATTTTACCTCCTTTTCCTCTTCTTCCAGTGTTATTCCTTTTCTACCTCTTAATTTCTTTTTCAGTTTATCATATCATAATAATCATAAAATCACAATAATCATATCATAATCATAATGTAATAATAGATTCATAAAATCAACCCTCATTCTATAAGTATCTATAACATAAATATAGTTCTCAAGAATTTTTTTTCCCTTGTTACCTTTTTATATTTCTCTTGTGTTCTGTGTTTGTAGATCAAATTTTTTGTTCAGTTCTGGTCTTTTCAGTAGAAATAGGTGAAATTCTCCTATATCATTGAATGACCATCGTCTTCCCTGGAAGATAATGCTCATTCTGGCTGGGTAACTTATTCTTGGCTGTAATCCAAGTTCCTTTGCCCTTCGGAATATCTGATTCCAGGCCTTTGGATCCTTCAAAGTAGAAGCTGCTAGGTCCTGTGTGATCCTAATTGTGGCTCCCCGATATTTAAATTGTTTCTTTCTGCCTTTTCGTAATATCTTTTCCTTGATATGAAAGTTCTGGAATTTAGCCACGATATTTCTGGGGGACTTAATTTTTGGGTTTCTTTCAGGAGGTGATCGGTGGATTGTTTCAAGGAGTATTTTGCCTTCTGGGTCTAAAATATCAGGGCAGTTTTCTTTTATGATTTCCTGGAAGATAGTGTCTAGGTTCTTTTTATCATCATGGCTTTCAGGAAGCCCTATAATCCTTAGGTTGTCTCTCCTAGATCTATTTTCCAGGTCAGTTGTTTTTCCTAGGAGATATTTCATGTTTTTCTCTATCTTTTCATTTTTTTGTTTTTGTTTGATTCTTGAAGTCTTGATGAGTCGTTCATTTCCAATTGTTCGATTCTAATTTTCAATGTCTTATTTTCTTCAGTTACTGTTTTTAGTTCCTTTTGCAATTGACCAATTACATTTTTTTGTTCATTGCATTCTTTTTCCATTTTTTCTATTTTATTTTGCAGTGATCTCATTTCGTTTCCCCATGTTTCTTCTAACTCTCTTTTAAGATTCTTTATGCAATCTTCAAAGAAAGCCTTGTGACATGGAGACCAGTTTATATCTCTCTTTGGGGCTTTTTCTGGAGTTGCTTTACCTTTAGGGGCCTCAGGATTTGAGGTCTGTTCTTCCCTCTCTCCATAAAAGTTGTCTATGGTGAGAGCTCTTTTTGGTTTTTTTATTCATTTTTTTTTAAAGGTATGAGGTCTGTTTAAGGCAAAGGTGGGACAGCTGCTTTAATTTGCCCTGGGGCAGTTCTGCTGATTGAATTATGTCAGGTGCTGGGCAGTTCTGCTGATTGAATTATTTCTGGTGCTGATCAGTCCTGTTGATTGATTGATCACCCTAGGGTGTTGTGTAATGGCAGCTAAGTCCGATGCTCATCAGGGGTTCAGTGGTTCACAATCTACCCCCCACAAAAGGCAGACCCTCCAAACCACCTGCCCACAATCAGGACAGATTGGCCTAAGAGGCCCCCAGAAGACTCCCAGGTATGTGAAAAGCACAACGCTCTCACTCCTGTTCCGACTCCTGTTCCAACTCCTGTTCCAGCTCCCTGCTCCAGCTCCCTGCCCCAGTCTCCCTGCGCTGCAGTCTGGGTTCAGCAGACCACCCCCCTGCCCAATTAAAACAGACCTGTTTTGAGGTTCTTCCAGAGTATCTTCTTCTAGAATCGTGTTGTCCTCCAGATATTGTGGATTTTTTTGCTTCAAAATCAGTCTAGAGGCTTCATATGTTGTTGGTTTGAGGGAAGGTTCGAGGAGGTTACAGAGACTCCTGTCTGATCTCCGCCACCATGGCTCCACCCCCCCATAGTTCATATTCTTATAAAAATTTTTCTCAATTCCATGCAAATACATATTTTTTGACATTTGACCTTTTAAAAGAATTTTGAGTTCCAGATTCTCCTCTTTCTTTTTTTCTTCTCTTTAAGAAGGCAAGCAATTTGATATAGATTACACATGGGAAGTCACACAAAACATTTTCATAATTAGGCATGTTGCAAAAGAAAACACAGACTAACACAAACCAAGAAAAATATCATTTAAAAAGTGTGCTTCAATCTGCAATCAGAAAAAGAACTTTCATTTTTTTTCTAGAAATAACTAGCATTTTTTCATCATAAGTCCTTCAGATTTGGATCTGTTTATTGTATTGTTTAGAATAGCTAAATCATCCACTGTTGATCATCATACAATATTGCTATTACTGTGTACAATATTTAGCTCATTTCACTTTGCATCAGTTCACTTAAGTCTTTCTGGGTTTATCTGAAACCATCCTGCTTATCATTTCTTATAACACAATAGTATTCCATCACAATCATGTTCTTATATAGTCATTCTCCAATTGATGGGCATCCCCTCAATTTCCATTTCTTTGCCACCACAAAAAAAGCTGCTATAAATATTTTTTGTACATATAGATTCTTTTTCTTTGTTTTTTTTTAATCTCTTGGAGTAGTATTGTTGGGTCAAAGAGCATACACAGTTTTATAGCCCTTTGGACATTGTTCCAAATTGCTCTACAGAATGGTTGGATAAATTCACAATCCACCAATGGTGCATTAGTGTACCTACATTCTCATCAGTTTTAAAGAAGAAGAAGGCAGTCAAACAAAGGAGGCTATATCTACTTACAGAGTGGGGATTGTAAAGGTCTCCATGTTAAGCAACTTGGACATGGTACAGAGATCCCTCATGGGCACTTCTATATTAGGAGAATTGTTCAATCTCAGACCAATCTGGTAACATTTCCCATTTGAAATTAGTTGTCCCAGGCAAATATGCGGTACTTAAAAAACAATCTTTATTTCAAATTCAGTTCAATTTTCTGTAATCTCTGGGGAGGCATAAGCAATGTCCATTTACTTGCTTCCTCAGTGCCACACAGAAAAGTCTTAAAACAGCCAATATAATATCTTATGCAATTTTATATATACAGATGAAAATCACAATTACCTCCAAATATTAAGCTTTAGTAATTCACAGAACAAGGAACATTTCATAGAGTTCCTCAAATAAGACAACAAAATAAGGATTTAACAAGATTTACCAAATATCTCTGCCTGTGTAGTCTTAGCGTTATAGGATCTTTCTTAACTTCCAAGCAAAAGAAAGAATAAAAACAAAGAAAAACAGCTTCTGTCTTAAATAGAAACCTGGTCCACAATGAGCTTTTCAAACATATGGAGCTTTCCTTGAAGGAATTTGGGACCTGGGATTAATTTGGTATTGCCCCTTTCTTAAATGAGCCAACTGACTTAGATAGAAATTCTTTCAATAAGTCCCTCAGAAAGGACTTATTGAAAGTCATTCAACTGGGATCTGGCAAAAAGGTGTTCCTTCTAACAGGGAACAACAAAATATAAATTGTGCCTTTCCTAGATGGAGGTCTCTATAGCATGGGACATAGAGGTCTAGGCAATTTCCTCCAGGAATCTTATTCCAAAGTTACCCCAAATTCCCCCTTGGATCCTTGTTCCTGCCAGAATAAACCAAATGGAATTGCAAACTCACCTTTAGGACAAGACGACAAGTAGGTTTAGTTAGAGAAAAAGCAAAGAATAACAGCTACTTGTGGTTTTTTGTACATAAAGGTTCTTTTCCTTTTTTAAAAAAAATCTCTTTGAGTAGTATTGCTGGTTCAAAGAGTATACACAGTTTTATAGCCCTTTGGACATTGTTACAAATTGCTCTACAGAATGGTTGGATGAGTTCACAACTCCACCAATGGTACATTATTGTTTTTATAGTCTGGTCAGTTTTAAAGAAGGCAGTCAATCAAAGGAGGCTATATCCACTTACAATAGTAGGGGTTGTAAAGGCCTCCATGTTAAGCAACTTGGGCATGGTTCAAAGGTCCCTCATGGGACTGCCCAGATATTCTCACATAAGAAATTATAGGGCATTGTGCTTTCACAAAAAGCAAACAGTCTAGGTCTGCTTAAATAAAAAATGAAAAATATGAGTATTTCTACTAGACAGAAGCAATCCATTGGTTCCAGGTATCTCACATTAAAGTTAATATTAGTACTTACACAGGACATGATAAAACAGAACTTATAGGTAAACCAAACCTTATAAAGAATTCAATAGCACCAAAAGTATCCATTTTTAAACAATCAAGCAACTTTGGCTAAATTATATCAATGGAACTGACCTTTAAGGAAACATTCATCTAATTTTTTTTTTTTTGCTCAACTTCTCTAGGATTTTGCAGTATAGGGCATCTCAAAATAAAAAAGTCATGGTTCTCCCAAAAGTCTTTAGGAGTTCCCCACAAAGCAAAGGGACCAATTTTATTCTGGGCAAGGCATCACAGGTAATGCTAGTTACCATGTTCCTCATTATCTAAAGGCTAAATGCTTTTTGCATTTGCAAAGCTCCATGTTCTAACACCTCCAGGCCCTTTCTCAGAGCTGGAGTAAAAGAGAGGGAACCGGGAAAGAAAAGTCCTACCCCTTACATCAGTTTAGTTCATGGCATCTATACTGTGGGTGAACTGTGTTCTTAACCCTCTGAATGCAGCAGATAAATATGGTTTTAAAAAATTGGAAAAGAAAAAAAAAGCAACTAACTCTAACCAGGTTTAAAGACAAAGACAGTCATTCAGAGTTGAATATACCCATCATGTTGTTTATTCTTCATTTTCAAAAAGGACCAATGACATAATGGGTTGACATCACGTCTGAATTGGATTTAAGTGAGGAAGAGTCATCAGTCTCATTCTCTCTTTCAGAATCATGTCCAGTGGCAGGACAATAGTTAAGACAATTGATGATGGCCTGGATGCAGTGCATGACTGTGCATTGTCTAACCAAGCTCTATGTGTTCCACAGTTTCCACTGCAGCTGCCTCCATGATTATTGGAACAAATTGTTCTCATCCACCCATTCCACTGGGGAAGTCATCATTTGCTTGGAGCAGACATCCCTTAACTCAGCCTATGTGGTAGGGGATGTAGAGGTTTCTATGTTAGGATGTAGGACAGACTCCTCTCTTCCCTCCGTAGCAGAAGTTCTTTACCTGGGTTCACAGAATCTATTTCAAGGGCATCCTTGAACTTGGATGGAGGAGAAAAGTTAAATATTTATTTTTATTATCTCAAACTGAAGTATTTCTCTCAAATCCTGAGAGGGGCTTTATCAGATTGCCAAAAGGGGTCAATGACACACAAAAAAAAACCTCTGTGTTATAAAGTCTCTTTTTCAAATGAAATGCAATGATCTCCAGAGAGATGACCAGATTCAAGGAATGTACACTATTCAGCTGTTATTTTCATTTAATTCTTTTGTGGATTCTCTGCATCAGAATATGGACTAATTGATTCTCAGCAATCTCCTATTCTCATCATCACTCAGGAGGTTTCTGGGCCATCTCCCCATTGCTCTCAGTTTGTGGGTACCCAAGGAATACAAATTTATTTTTACAGAAACTGCCACAATAAAGCTACTCTGGCAAATCCATACTGAAGATAGTAACAGTAAAATCAAACTTCTCCAACCTTTTAAACTAAATGTGAAGGGAGGTCATTCTGTATCAGCAAGACATAGTGTTAGAAGAGTAAGAGGTAATGGTTATCCCATTATAATCTGCACTTGGCAGATCTCCTCTAAAATACTTCCTTAGGGTCCTGTGTTCCATTCCATTTTTAAAAAGACCTTGGCCAATCTCTAAGAACCCGCAGAAGAGCTAGCAGAAAGATGAAACTATGCTATATGAGAACTGGGTAAAGGAACTAGAATTGTTTATCCTGGGGAGAAGATAAAGATGGGGTGGGGAAGAAAGGGGAAAGGACTGCCATGAAATTTCTCTTTAAGTATTTGCCCTATTCTGCTTATTCCAGAACAACTAGAAACATAAAACTTGATCAGCACATTTCATTAGGGTGTGTGCCTCAGAAATTTTTTCCCCAGAAGAGTAGTTTTTGAATACCCAATCATAAAGGACATTTTTATCCATTAAACAAACTTAACTAATTTAATTTTTTAAATTAACAGTTAAAATTTACTTTCAAAAATGCAGCTTTTGCAAAGAACTCTTCTTCATATAATGTTTCATAATTTGGGATCCAGAGACCCCCCCAAAAGAATCTGTGCATAGATTTTAGGATGTCTATGGACTTGGATGGGAAAAAATACATTGTTATTTTCATTAACCTCTAATTGAAATTTATTGTGTCCTTCAATTATTTAAAAATATTATTCTGAGGAGTTTTCCCCAAACATGGACCAAAATGGTCCATAATCCCTACAAAAGTTAAGAACCTTTGTTTTATGTAATCAAATCTTTGCTTTTATCCTAAAATAGAAAACAACATTTTCATCTTCCTAGCTGGATCATGCTTCCCTAGTCCTGCATTTGTTCATGTTAAGCTGGTAGTAAAATTTAAGTTCCTTTTGGCTTTCCTATCCTACACCAGCCTGAACCCCAAGTCACATGCAACAGAAAATAAATCGAGTAGAGGAATCACAGGGGGGAAAAAGGTTAAATTGATTTTGCTGTAGCAAAGATGGAAACTTCCTAGTTGGGGAAGAGTAAGTTGGGGACAGGAAAGAAGAAGGTTCTCTGTATCTATAACATCTCCATTGAGCTAAGCTAGTCACAATCACCATGAATCTGGAAGGGACTCCAGAGAGAATATAGTCACTAGATACCTCACCAAAAATGTTCAGATTAATCCTTAGAAGACCACTGGTGATTGTGTAGGGTCAGCTAGCTGACCCTCATTGTTTTATTGAGGGATTTGGCCACAGAAATACTTTCCAGCTCTGAAATTTGGTTCCTAAAGTGTTTATAAGGCAACTAGGTGGTGAATTGGAGAGCTGGACTGGAGTTAAGAAGAACTGAGTTTAAATGCTGCCTCAGACACTTATTGCTGCTGTGATTTCCAGGCATATCATTTAATCTTTCTCTACTTCAGTTTCTTCATTTATGAAAAGGGATTGATCACAGGCTACCTCACAGGACAGATGTGAGGAACCTTTTCTGAATCTTAAAGTGTCATTCAAATGTTAGCAGTGAGAAGGTCCCTTTTTTCTGAAACATTTTAATTCATCATTTTCTTATTAATTCTGCATCTTTCAACATCGACTCCCCTAGACAATAAGGTCCTTAAAAGCAGAGATTGTAAATGTTTATTAATATGCACAGCATCCATCTACTGAATAAAACACTGGAAAATTTTAGGGAAATCATTTCAGGGTTTTTACTTGAATAACATGATTGTAGTGTTGTTTCACAACTTCCAATTTGGAGGGTTAGAGGATGAGATTTTCTTTATATTCAAAGACTGAATATAAAAAATAGACATTCTAAAAAATTATATCCTACTGCAAATTACTACCAACCACTTCATCATTCTTCAGTTTGGAGAATTGGGAACTGATTAGATTTATTGGGCAAATATTTGGGAGAAACTTGTCCTCTTCTTGACTTTGGCTTTACATTTCAGTTAAAAAAAAAAAACAACAACAAAAACTGAGGAGACTGTGTCATTGACTCTCCTGAGAATGCAATACAATTGGGCGTAATGGAAAGATCACCAGCTGTAGAATCTGAAGACCTAGCTTTGGATCCCACCTCTGCTACAAACTTCTATGTGCAGCATTGGAAAAATCCCTTCAATTTTCTGGATCTCAGTTTGCTTATCTGTAAACCTGAAAGAATAATACTTTCCCACCTGTCTCACAGAGTTATTGCGAAGAAAGTGCTTTGTAAACCAAGAAAATACTATGTAAATGTAGGTTGTTCTTATTATTATACTTTGTGGTTTCCCAGCATTATAGAGGGGTTCTGACCCTGGGAACATTACCCTAGGTTTGCATTAAGCATTGGCTTAGTGAGAGATGCTCCTTATGAAAGACATAAAAAATCCTGGGGAGGGAGGTTTGGGATGAAGAAAATGGCTCTTCACACTCAGCCCCAGTGGGACTCCCATGCACCTTACCAGATTCCAATACCCCTTCTCAGTGCCTCAGAGGACACTGTCTGCTGGCTTTGGGAGGTATCGGCTCAGAATGAAGTCCGTCAGCACTGTGGGGAGCTTGGCCAGTGGGAGGTAGAGGAGTTTGGCGTCCAGGCCAGGATTATAGCGGATCCGGGGATTTCGGGAGGTAAGGGCGTGCTCTAAACAGTCTGTGACCTCATTGATTTTCGGTTCTGCCAGTCTGGTTATATTTTTTAAGTTTTTGGTATCTGTATTAGAGGAAAAAGAAAATTAGAAGTTCAGTGATTCTGCATAAAATTGTCTCCCTTTCCTGATTTCTCCTTTGATATTCTCTTCAAATTCTTCTATGAGATTCTAAGACTCTCTGCCAATTATTCCCCCATCTCATTATTATTTCATTCATTCATTCAGTTAAACATTAATTGCATCCCAAGTATGTACAAAGATGCTGAAATACAGAGGAAATACAGAGAAAAAAAAATGACTCCTATCTTTAGGAGATTATAATCCATTGGAAGAGACTGGACATATTACATGTGAAATAGTGACAATAGATCTTAAATCAGATGGCCTGGGAAGGCTCCCTGTTTTGCATGCCCTTAATCAGTGGAGTTCATAAATTTCTGCTCTGCTACTTGCTACCTGTATGACTTTGGGAAGGTCATTGGATTTCTCTCAACCTCCATTTCTTCATCTGCAGGTTGAGACCCTTGATTCAAGTTTTACAGGAAAAAAATGGAGGTTATTTGCTATAAGTTTCCTCTTTTTCCCTATTCCTTATCTCCTATCATTCATATGTCATCTTCCATTATCTTCTCCTTCATCTTGTTCTCACATGATGGAGTAGTCTTACTCCTGTCTCATCCAATTTCCTCCAACAGATTGGCCCTTCTGCCATCCCTTCTTACATTTATTTTCTTTCCTTCTTTCTTTCTTTCTTTCTTTCTTTCTTTCTTTCTTTCTTTCTTTC
>JAJPUD010001908.1:201589-238116 GCA_023553655.1 Myrmecobius fasciatus
TTTCTTTCTTTCTTTCTTTCTTTCTTTCTTTCTTTCTTTCTTTCTTTCTTTCTTTCTTTCTTTCTTTCTTTCTTTCTTTCTGCTGAGGCAATTGGGGTTAAGTGACTTGCCCAAGGTCACACAGGCTAGGAAGTGTTAAGTGTCTGAGACCATATCTGAACTCAGGTCCTCCTGACTTCAGGGCTGGTGCTCTATCCACTGTGCCACCTAGCTGCCCCCTTACATTTATTTTCAATATGTCCATATCTACTGGCTCATTCTCTACTGCCTACAAACATACCCATATATCTGTCAGCCTGAAAAAACCCTCATTTGATCTTTCCATCCCCACTGATTATCATCCTATATCTTTTCTGCCCTTTATCATTAAACTCCTCAAAAAGGCCATCTACAAGAGAAGCCCTCCACAATCCAACTTCTGATCTCATTATTCCACCCAAACTGTTCTTTCTGAAGTTCAATGATCTTTTATTGCTGATTCCAAAATAGTTTGAGAAAGAAGGCCATAGCAGATAAGGAGATCAGAAAAGATTTTAATAATATTAGAAGAGAATACTTATGCTCCTTTCTGAAGAAAGAGAGAAATTCTATGAGGTAAAAGTGATTAAAAAGCTTTTTTAATCACAGCTTTCCGATAGTCTGATCATTCTTTTTTTCTTCCAATCTCAAAGAGTAATGTTAAATGATCACCTGCACAAAAAGAATTCATAGAACTCAAAAAAGATTTAAAAATCAAATGAGAGATATTGAGTAAAAAAATTTTTTTTAAAAGAACAATCCAAGAAAACCAAAAAGATTATGAAAAAAAAGTCAAACAACTGGGAAAAGGAGATCCAAAATCTTAAGGAAGAAAACAACTCTTTGAAAATCAGAATTGTGTAAGGGGAAGCCAGCATAAGAGACCAAAAAATAATAAAAACAAATTAGAAAGAATGAAAAAATAGAAAAGAATGTGAAACATATTAGCAATTGATCTGGAGAACAGATCAAGAAGAAAAAAAGAATGATCAGACTATTTGAAAGCTATGATTAAAAAATCTTAATATAATAATACAAAAAATAATTAAAGAAAATTGTTCTGATGTGTTAAACAAGAAGGGAAATGAGAAAAAGGAAAAAAAATCCACTAATTATCTCCTGAAGGAGCTCCTACAAAGAAAACTTACAGGAATATCATAGCCTCATTCCAAAACTCCCAGCTCAAGGAGAAAATATTATGAGCAACAAGAAAAAACAATTTAAATACAGAGAAGCCACAATTAGAATCATACAAAACCTAGCAGCAATTACATTAAAAGAGTGTCTTGAGACACTACATATAAAGGAGCAAAAGAACTAGGGCTGTGGCCAAAAATATTATGCCCAGGAAATTTAAGCATAATCCTGGATGAAGAAAAAAATTGAAATACAGAGAATTGCTAGACTTTCAAGATTTTGTTGCAAAAAAGACCCAAACTTAATATTATTAACATATTAATATTAATTATAATCAATTTTCTAGCTCTGGGAAACAGGAAGTTGCAAGCCCTGGGGCTAGTAAGGTTGAGTCGCTTCCACCTCAGCTACAGGAATTTTCACCTCTTGGACAATGTAGGGAATCAGCATCTATAGGGGAAGACTAATGAAACCTCTGCTGAGAAGGGATGCCAGGCCCAGTTGTGCTGCTAATATATATTAATTATATTAACAATAACATTTTAATATAATTAACATGTTAATTTGACATTAAGATCCAAGAGAAATATAAAATAAACATCAAAGACTAATTACACGGGACTCAATAAGGATAAACTGTTTACTTTTTATACATGGAAATATAAATTATATATGTAAGATTGTCATTAGTAATTGGGTAGTTAGAAATCTGAATACGATGTGATTCTAATAAGCAAAACCGTGGAAGAAAATATAAAGAGTAATTATCTTATACAAATGAGGTGTGAGAGAAAGAACTGACACAGAGGAATTTGATGGGGGAGGAGGGCTGGCGGTTCTAGAACTGACTCATCGGAAATGGGTTAAAGAGGAAACAATACATACATATTTAGAAGGATATAAAAGTCTTCTAAATTGAGAAAGAAATAAGGGATACGGAGGAGAGGAAAAGAAGAGGTTTTTAGAGGGAATCCTCTCATTATATTTGAGTCAAAGAAAGAACATATATAAAAGTCTTCTAAATTTATAAAGAAATAAGAAGATGAGGGAACAGGATAAAGTGGGGTAAAGAAGGGTGTATAGATTAGCAGGAATGGGACAAAGAGGGAAGAACATATAAATTTGGAAGGCTATAAAAGTCTTCTAAATTCATATAGAAACAAAGAGGGCAAGGGGAAGAGGGAGTATATTAAATAATAGAAGGGTAAGGTAGCAGGTAGAAGTAAAGCAGATGAGTCAGGAGGGATAGGAAATAAATACACACAAACATAAAATAAAGATCAGGATTAGAATTTATTATATAAAAAGGTGGAGTAATAATCATGATCTCAGACAAAATTAATGCTAAAATAGATTTAAATCAAAAGAGAAAAACAGGGAAATTACACTGTATATCAGCCATATTAATATTGTTTACGACTATGTAAAATAGATAGTATAAGGTTGGTATTTTGCTGTGATGTAGGAAATGATGAGTTGATGGAATTGAAAAAATAAGGAAAGATTGCACTAATGAAGGAAGATATTATCCACCTTCAGAGAAAAAGAGGACAAAAAAGTAAAGTATATATGCATATATATGTATGTATATATGTGTATGATTATAAATATCTATATGAATCTTTGTATATGTATGTGTATATGTATGTATTTGTGTGTGGATATATGTATGTGTGTATATTTACATAGATGTGTACATGTGAGTATGTATATAACATATAAAATCTTTTTCTTTCTATCTATCCTCTGAGGATGAAAGGGGGAAAAGTATAAAATAAAAGTAAAGCTAAAAAAATAAGAATAAAGTAAATTTTAAAAGCATAAAGTAAAAAGTACACAGCCAAGAATAAAAGAAAATCTACAAAGAAAAGAAAAGATGGACAGCTCTGAACATAATGAATAGTATTTATTATATAGGCTTTCTTGAAGTGGATATTTATTGATTTTTACTGAATCTGCTCTTATGGTCTGCAATATGCATAACAATATGCTTTTTCTTTTCCTATTTTGTATTTAAGTTTAAAATAAATACGTTTTTTTTTCCTCTGAGGCAATTGGGAGGTTAAGTGACTGAGGTCAAATTTGAACTCAGGTCTTCTTGACTTCAGAGCTGGTGCTCTATCCACTGTGCCACCTAGCTGACCCAATAAATAAATTTTTTTAAAAAGAATTCATGGATTTGATAGCTAAACCATTGTCAGTGATATCTGAAGAAAACTCTAGGAAAATAGAAGAGGTACCAAAAGATGAAAGAAGAACAAATCTTGACTCAACTTTTGGAAGAAAGACCTGCAAATTATAAACCAGTGAGTTCAACTTAATTTCTTTTGAAAATTCAAAATTAGATATTTAAAGAGATGGTTAAGGAATGTGTAGTGAGGAGAGGAAGGGCAGCTAAGTGGTGACATAGCACATGGAGGGCTGGTTTGGAAATCAGGAATAATCTTCCTGAGTTCAAATCTGACCTCAGACATTTTCTTGCTATATTTACCCTGGCCAAATGACTTAACCCTGCCTGCCTGAGGTACTCATCTACAAAATGAACTAGAGAAAGAAATGGCAAACCAATCTAGTATCTTTGCCAAGAAAACCCCAAATGGGGTCATGAAGAATCAGACACTACAGAATCAGAAGTAAGAAGAGATCATACAAGACTAATATTTAACCACAATAACAGCATTACTGAACTGTGGAGCACTAGTATGCTGTAATTAATTTACCTAGATTTGTAATACTTGTGGAGGAAAAGATAAAGTAGAAAAGAAGATATATGGATTCCAAATAAGTGTAATGGCTACACTCAAATAATAATTATTAATGCCAGTTTGATGAGAGGATTCTAGAGCGTTTTTTAGTTTCTGGATTCTGTGATTACCTTCATGTTGTTTAATGTTTTTATTAGGGACAGGGATAAATAAAAGAAAATTGTGTTGATCAAATTTGCAAATGAGATGACACAAATTTAGGGGTGAACTGGGGTTGATGATAGCTACGACCCAGAAAGATCTTGACTGGCTAGAGTCCTGGGCTGAATCTAACAAAGAAAACAATACAGAAAAATGAAAAATCATGGTCTTGGGCTGAAAAATTGAACTGCACGACTGGGAAAGATACAGCTGGATCCCACATGGTCTCAAAAAGTTCTAAGGTTTTAGTAGCAGTTGCTAAAGTGAATATAACTATGGGCTACATTGTGGGCTACATTGAGAGGCAGAGTTTCCAGGAAAAAAGGAGGTCACGTCAGTCCCTCTGTCTTCTGCCCTGGTTAGATTTCTTCTGGAGAACTGCCTTGATTCCTGGCCCCATGGTTTAAACTGGAGGTAGGCAGAGGGGGACAATGGGATAGTGGAGAAGCTGAAGAATTGGGGCCAAAAGGAGAGAAGATAGGGATGGGGGAGCATTGGGGAAACACTGAAGCTTAAAAAGAGCTCTCATGTAAGATCTGACTTGTTCTATTTGGCCCCAGGCCCTAAGTCACTTATCCTCCCCCAAAATGGGATGGGGGCTGTCTTAGGATGTGGTAGGGATAAGGGTTAGATAGAGATCTAGACTTTGCATCAGAGAGTTCAGATTTCACTTCAGATCCTTGACAAATCACTTCACCTCTTCCTGACTCAGTTTCTACTTTTGTAAATGAGGATAAAAATAACACCTTACCTCCTAGGGTTGTTGTAAGGGTAGAATGACATAGTATTTATATAGTGCTTTAATTTGCAAAACTTAAAGCACTATATAAATGTTATTATGATTATATTATTAAATTTTCCTTTCAGGTGTGGGTGGGACTAATAGCTAGCTGAAGTTCCTTCCTACTAAAATTCTGTGATTCAATGATTCTGATCGTGAACCTGTCAGACAAAGTACTTTGACCAGAGAATTATACAGATGAGTTTCTGCTGTAAAATAGCCTGTGAGTACATGGGGATGGCTTAGAGATGAAGCATCCCTTCCTTCATTCAAGATATTTACTGTGCTATAATTGAACATGACATGATGATAGATGATTCTCAGAGGAAATCTAAATTTTAAAAATACTGCATTTGGAACGTAGTTGAATAAAATCCATTCTGTACTGGGATTAGAGCTCTTGATGCAATGAAAATGGTAGGAGATTGAGGCAGGGAAGGGCATGATCACACATAGAACATCTCTTTTTTTGAAATCTCTTTTGTTCATGCTTCTTCATACTTGTAATCTGTCTGGTGTTCCAAGATTGCCCTTTTGTTACCTTATGGAAAAATGCCTTTGTGTTGAATCTCAATACAGTACCTCTAGTTTTAGCAAGAGTCCTTCCCATCCCTCAGTTTTTTATCAAGATATTCAGATTTATAACCTGGGGCTTGTTCCGAATCTCTTCCACAAAGACTGGAGAACATTCCTGTATAATGGGAAAGTGCTTTTGTGCTATCTATGACTCATCTCATTTGTATGAGTGGCAGTCATTTTCATATTTGGTATAGAGAATGGCATGGAATATGTAGGAGAGTGTCTTATTAAAATAAATATTCAGAATATAGAATCACCTGGGTTGAAACACTGTAGCTCATTAGGAAGACCTGGGTTCAAATCCTGTCTATTTCTTATGACTTATGTGACCTTGATTTCATCGTGTATAAAATGAGGGGCCTCTGGGATTCTCTGATGCTGTGACATCTGAGGTACCTTTCAATTCTACACGGGAATCGCTGGATCTCTTTCTCACTCTGACTTCATCTCTGTGGGAAGCCGAGAGCCCCGGAGTCCTTCTCAGAGGGAGACAGACAAAAGAGAAATGAGACTTCACCCCATATTCTCCAGGCCAAGGAGGCGGCAGGGAGCTGTATTGCCTCAAGTATGCTCTGGAGCAGGAAAGGATGACTCTGTCTGCTTCTGACCAAAGCTTGCAGCCTCCTGCCCTTGAGAATGGGACTCCCTTGTGGCCAGACAGGTGACAAAACGTGGGCCACAATTACCCTTGGTTTTGATCTTGCTGGCTTCTTTTCCCTAAGACCAGAATAGCCTGCAAGGTGACAGCTGAAGATAAACACTACCCAAGTGGTCCAGATGCTGGAGCAGAAATCAGGACTGTAGTAGATTAATAATAATAGCTAATACTTACATTGTGCCAGACAATAGTGCTTTATAATTATTATCTTATTTGATCCTCACAACAGTCTTGGGAAATAGGTATTATTCTTATCTCCATTTTATAAGTGGGGACACTGAGGCAAACAGGGGTCAAAGTGACTTCCCCACAGCCACACAGCTAGTAAGAGTTTGAGGCTAAATTTGAACTCATATCTTCCAGACCCCAAGCCTGGCCTTCTAACCACTTTACCACTTTGCCAGAAGATTCCAAGTCTTGAGACTGGCAGCTCTTGTGATTCTTATTGGGCTGGTGAGCTGGGCTTGGGAGTGGGGACTGGTTTCTCCCTCTACTTTTCTCTTGCTGCATAGTCTGTGATCCTGCATAGATCCCCTTTCTGTATCTTTTTGAGCTGCTTATCTTGCAAGGGATCTTCCTTACCATACATTTCCCAGAGTACAATCAGGAAATTTTATCAAATATAGCTGTAGGCAGATAGCTCCATAGAGGAATACTTGACCTATTTCTTTTTATTTCTTCTTTTTTCAACAAATTATGCAACCACAGAGACAGACAGACAGACAGACAGACAGAGTATGTGTTTTTGTTTGAATCGCCAAGGCTCTTCTGGGACTTTATTTCCTTCTATACTACCTCATTTGATGATCTCATCAGCTCCCAGGGGTTCAATGATCATATCCATGCAAATGATTCCCTGATCCATATAGCCAATCCTCTTGTTCCTTAGCTAGTCCTGAATCATCAGCCACCATCTGAACATCTCAATTTGGAACTCAACAAGTCCAAAACAGAACTCTCTCTCTCTCTGTGTATACATATATATAATATTACATACTATATTCCATATAATTTTTCATATATTTCCCTTTCTCAATTCTCACACCAGTCATAACTCTGGGACAGGTCCTTCATCACCTCCCATTTGGACCACTATCATGACCTTCTCATTGGTCCCCTGCTCCATCTCTCTTCACTCTGATCTATCTTCCAGTCAGCAGCCAGTGTTTTTTCTAAAGCTTAGATCTGATCTCATCCTCCTCCAACTCCATCAATCCCAGTGGCTCTCTGTTACCTACGGATTAAATGCAAAACCCTCCATTTGGCATTTTAAATCCTTCCCACCCTGCCTCCATTCCTGCTTGCTAGCCATCTCATTCTTCAGGCACACTAGCCTAGGCACACTTCTGTATCTCAACTCCATGCCTTTGACATTGCTGTCCCCTATTGTTGCTATGCTCTCCCTTTTCTCCTGGTTTCCCTGGCTCCCTTTAAGACCACTCAAAACCCACCTTCTGCAACAAGCCTTTCCTAGTTTCCCCCTCCCCAAATTCCTACTATCTTATTTCTGAAATCACCTTCCATCTATTCCACATATATCTTGTATGTACATAACTATTTGCTTGTCCCCCTTCTTGAGAGGGGGGACTGTTTTTGCCAGGGCTAAGCATGGCAATTAGTAGGTGCTTTATAAGTATTTGTTGACCTGACGACTCTCTGCTTGAGGATTTCCAAGAAAGTGGATGCTATCATTTCTTGAGACAGCCAACACCCATTTGGATAACTAATTATTATTGTTTGTGCAGACTATGGAGCCTAAATTACCTCTTTGTAACTTTCCCTCACTTGCTCCTGTCTATCCTCTGGGATAGAATCCTTTTTCCACAAGACATCCTCAATCAGTGATTTTGCTGGACCATCTGACTAGTCAGTCAATAAGCATTTATTAAGCACCTATTATGTGCTCATGCCCTGGGAGCACTGAACCATTTCCTAGGCTCTATCTTCATCCTATAATCAAGCCCTCCCAGAAGGGGATGAAATGTGTGTGGGGAAAGACAGATAATTAAAATGACTGTATCATGCTTTCTCTATTCGGAGTACAAAGGATCCCCTGGCTGATATAAACAATAGACAAACATGAAATCCAGGGTCAAGATTACATGTGAGCAACACAGGCTGCCCTTTATGACATCCTTCCCTGTTCAAGGCCATTGTGTTAAGTTCTTGCCATTCCTCTCCCCTACCCTTGTTTAAAAATGGTGGGGGAAAGCTGAGTGATTTGTACTGTCCAGAAGCCCCCTGGATCACCCTCCTCCCAGTCCTGCCCCACTCCTCCCTCTTCCCCCCACCATGTAGGGAGAGGACACTTACAAAGGTAGTAGTACTGCTCTCCGTAGCTATTCCTTGTCTCCTGGGGGAGCCGCTCCCACAGGTGTCTCATGCGTTGTTCTATGTCCTCCGTGCCCAAAATGGAGGTCCGGTAGTTTCCAGGTTCAATGATGCAGACTTTCACTCCAAAATAGTAGAGCTCTCTCCTAGTAGAAAAGTCATGAACTTAGGTCAACGTGCTCCCAGTTGCAAAGACTTTCTAGATTTTAACAGGGACAATTGTGTGGGGGAGAGAGGCATCTCATCTACTTCCTGATACCCATGTTCTCCAACCAGCAGGAATTTGTACCTGGGGAACTTCCTAACACACATACACACACCCAGGGACACAGGAAGAAACTCATGTAAATGAGCTTTTGGGTGCTTAACCATTACTAGCAATTAGCATGGGTAGGGCCATTGGGAATAAGAATCAGCTACTGCATCCCAGCCACCCACTCTTGGCCTCCTACACCCAATTTCCTTCCAGTTTCAGGGTTTAGAAAGGGATGACTGGGAAAAGCCATAGAATTGCGTTTCTTCCTTGAGCAGGTCCTTACAGGGATAAGGTCTTCAGAGACCTTAAAAGCTCACCTTCCACAGCATCTACTTAAGGGTAAGTCAGACAATCCCCTTACTCCACATCCCCACTCTATCTAGCCATCACCAGATTCTCCTACTAGGCTTTCTCCCTTTTAGCCATCTGCCAGGATGCCAGGGCTTAGCCAGCATGGGCATCTGGGTATCTGCCCTTAGCTTCCTATCACAGTGTCCTCCTATTCTCTAGCACTTTATTTCTTTCTCAGAAAAAAAGTAACAAAATCAATATCACCATTACTACTGGAAAGTACATGAAACATTATTGTTATATGGTTCCCCCTCACAATCCTGTGATTAGCAATCATTCTCATATGTGCTATATTGTCTTGTATAATGTATGTTCCTTGAAGGCAGGGACTGTTTCATTTTGATCTTTGAATCACTAGTGTCTGCACTAAATTGTCACTAAATCAATGCTTTACTAATTGATTGAAGCTTGATTTTTTCAATATGGTGGCTGAACCCCTCTACTAGATGGAGTTTTTTCCTATACTGGGGCATCTATAGGAAAGAAGATAGTTCAACTCTCCTCAACTTCATATTCCTATTTCTGCTCTTGTTTAAACACTGAAAGATCCTTTACTGAGGAAGGATACAGGGTGAAATCTAGGTGATGAAAAAAAAATATGAAATGAGATATTCAATAAAGATCTAGTTCTTTTTTTTCTCTTTCAGAATTTGACCTTTATGGAAATGTTATGCATAACTCATGTGTTTTTTTATGTTAAACATGGTAAAAATATATATAAATCCAATATAGGCATACATATTTATACAATTATCTTGCTGCACAAGAAAAACCAATAAAGATCTATTTCTTAAAAAGAAAGGTCCAAATTCAAGCCTTCCCCTTCTGATTTGGTCCTACAGAAGGAGAAAACAATGAACCACATTCCTCCAAATATGTCCCTTTCAGAGCTTTCCAGACTGGAACTGAATTTCTCCTTAGTTTAGGGCCGATGACCCTGAGAGGAATCTTCTTTTTACCATTTAATGAAGGACAAAGCAGGGGAGAAACTGGGTTGGGTAAAAGGAATGGAGTCCCCTCACCTGATGCTATCAGAGAAGGCTTCCACACCAAACTTGGAGACGCAGTAACCGCCGCCAATGACTGCTACACGGCCCCCACTGCTGGACATGTTGACGACCCTGCCCCGGGCTCTCTTGACCATTGGAAGCATGTTCAGAGTCACCTCGATCATTCCTAACAGGTTCACATTTATGACTTTTGCAAAGTCCTCCTTGGTCAGCCATTCATTGGGGCCACTGGGTAAGCCAACTCCAGCATTATTCACCAGGCCCCAGAGCCCTGAGGGAAGGGAGAAGTAAAAAGAAGAAAAATGTTTGTGGAAGATGCCAACAGAGCCGTGATTTCATCAGTATAAGGAAATTCTTAGCAATCTATTCTATTACTTAATAGATTAGTTTTAGGGAGTCGCCTGTCATGCATAAAGATTAAATTATTCTCCTAGAGTTATATGGCTCATATAAGAGGGAAGATTTGAATCCAGATTTTCCTGATTCCAAGCCCAGGATTCTATCTTAATGCACATAGAACTATAATCTAGAGCCATACAGGACTTCCAAGATTACCTCTTTACATCTACATTTTACAAATGAGAAAATTGCTGTCTGGGGATTTAAATCCAGATCCTAGTCCCAGAAGCAGTATTCTTTCTAGTAGATATGAATTTGTAAACTAAAAAGATTTGAATGAACTGATGCAGTGACCTGAGAGAAGCCAGGGGAGCAATTTACATAGTAACAACAACATAATACTGGCCCTGGAAATAGGAGGACCTGAATTCAAATCTAGTCTCAGACACTTACTATCTGTGTGACCCTGGGAAAATCACTTAACTCTGCCTACTAAAAACAAAATAAAACCAACAAACAAAACCAACAAATGAAAAATAACAACAAGGTAAGACCAACAACTTTGAGAGATTCAAGAATCCTTTATCAATGCACTGAACCATCATGATTTTAGAGGATTTAGGATAAACCATTCTACCTGCTTCCTGACTGAGAAGTGAAGAAGTCAGAGTGAAGAATGAGAAAACTACTTTTTGGACATGACTCATGTAGGAATTTATTTTGCTTGTCTATGAATATTTGGGATAAGGATTTTAATTTTTGTTACGTTTAATGGAAGCAGGAGGGAAATAATTTTTTAAAACCTAAAGATAAATATTTAAAAAATTAAAACAATGGAGACTAAGCAAGCTTAGAGGAAAGAGGACTGAATTTAGTCTCAGAACATATATGTATGAATCTTGATTTTCCCATATCTTGGCTGTCTGACTGTGGGAAAGTCGCTTTCTCCTCAATAAAATGAAAATAAAACTTTTTTTTAATCTCATGATACAAATTCAAATGATCTAACTGATTATTATAAGAAAAGTTCTTTATTAAAAGTGAATTATTATTACTGTTATTGTAGGATTTGGGGACTGGACTTTATACTAAATGAAAGGCCATTTTTTTGGGATAGGGAAAGAGATGGACTAAAAGTCTCCAGGATCATACTTGGCAGAACCAAAACTCTTGTTTAGTCGTGTCTGACTCTTTGTTGACCCCTTTTGGGGTTTTCTTGGCAAAAATACTGGCATGGTTTACCATTTCCTTCTCTACCCCATTTTACAAATAAAGAAACTGAGGCAGACAGGGTTAAATGACTTGCCCAGGATCACACAGCTACTAAGTGTCTAGGGTCAGATTTGAACTCAGGTCTTCCTGCCTCCAGGCCTGTGCACTATGGAGCTCCATAGCTACCCATTATCACCTGGTTGCACCTTAGGTCTCTATGGATTCTCATTTCAATGCTTTTACACTGTCAGACTGAGTTGGGACTCAACTCTTGGTCTCCTAACTTGAATGGACCATTCTTTTTTAGTACACAGAACACTTACTTTGGGATCAGAGGAGCCAGTTTGGAGATTCCTTACTCCCTGGGTGACTTTAACTAAATCACTCATTCTCCCCTGTGCCTCTGTCTGTAAAATGAGAGGATGGCCTTGATGATCCCTTCTGTGTCTAAATCTGTGGTGCTCTGATCTCCTTCACCTCTGAGTTCCCATCTCTTGATCTCACACCTGCAGAAAAATGGGGGAGTAGAATGATTTCTACTGTCTCATTGGTTAGGCAGAAAGGTGGCTAGGCCCTCCTAGGTCCCTTTTAGGATGCAGACATCATCATTATTGTTAATATGATGGATGACAACAGGCAAGTTAATGAGACTGTGGCACAGTTGAAGAGACAACTGGTCTTGGAATCAAGATAATTTTTTGAGGATACTTGCATTTAGAATAAGTGGAAATCTGCTTTGAGAGAAGCCATTTCCTCATGGGAAATCCTTTGCATCAATAAAATCATAGATGAAAAACACAAATACAGAACAAAATAATTTATGTGAAAAATATATTTTGGTTGTTGTTCAATTGTGTCTTCATGGACCCTGTCCATACTGTCCATAGAGTTTCTTGGCAGAGATATTGAAGGCAAATGGAAATTAAATGATTTGCCCAGAGTCACACAGCCAGTATCTGAGGTTGGATTTAAACTCAGGTTTTCTCATCTCCAGGCCCAGAGCCATAGATGCCTTCTTTAAAACATCTACTTTAGGTAATGCCTTAACATTTGCAAAATGCTTTCCTAATAACCCTGTGAAGTCAATAGAAAATGATTCTTACTTTTCAGGTAAGGGAACAGAAACTTTGAGAAGTGAATTAGCTTGTCTGGGGTCAGTGTGCCACATAAACTTCGTTCCTCCCAAACTACCCCATCTCTAACACTTACTATTCTCTCTCTGAAAGAGTCTCCAAGGGGCAGAGTCCTGGAAAGGCTAGCCTGGCAAAGCTAACCACATTTCTTTTGACTGGTTTATTTCGGGTTATAAGGGATCCTCATCCTCAGCTGCCCTCTCCTAATCTCTGGGGCTGAGGGTGCCAGTCTGTCACTAGCAGGCCTTATTTTCTCCCCCACACTGATAAGGAGAAAGCATCGTGAAGGCACTCAAGAAGTGCCTAATATTTCTCAGACTCGACAGAGTTAGTCATTACTGTGAGAGCCAGGAGGCAGGGCGGGAGCAGGCTGAAGAGACCTTATGTAATTTGGGGGTGACAGAGGTTTGTCCAGTCATGAGTCACAAGCAGAGGTAGGAGTAGCACCCAGAAAGCGAGGCTTCCCTGTCCTGCTTGTTGGTCATTGGGCACTAGGGCTAACCACCAGCAGAGTCATATGAGCCCCTTGGAGGGGCAAGGATGAGGTCATGGCACATGGCATATTGCCCCCTTAGCCTCCCAGCTTCTGAGACTCCCTGCCTTCACACAGGATGTCTCCTTCTTGGGCAACTCAAACCGAGTACTAGCCTCTCTTGTTCCTCCAGAGTCAGGGAGGAAGGGAAGAAAGAAATTTGCCTTCATTAAATTGCTTTTTGTACCAAGCATGGTGTTAAGCACTTTACAAGTGTTATCTCATTTGATCCTCACAACCCTGGGAGATAGATGCGATGCTGATTTCCATTTTACAGTTGAGGAAACTGAGGCAGACAAAAATTAAGTGACTTGCTTAGGGTCTCCCAACTAGTAAGTGTCTGAGACTGGATTTGAATTCAGATCTTCTTGACTCCCCATACAGAGCTCTATCCACTGCCTTAACCCTAAAACCCTTAATTTCTAAGCCCAGCCAAGTATCTGTTCCTTTTGACCTACATCCAGAACAAGGCTTTCCTTCTCTCTCTGTATGGATAAGAAGAAACAAGACTCTATCGGCCCTCTCATCTGAGGCACACAGAACTTGCCTCTCTGGCTGCTGCTCAGTTCCACCAGAAAAAGAATTATGTTTGTGACTGTCAGAAGAAAATGTAACTAGCCACCCAGAAGAATTCCATGGTCAAGGCTGTCAGAGTCTCAGGGATGAGAAGAGCACCTGCTCTGAAACTCGGGAGTCATGTGGCTTGGATAAGACCCTTCAGCTCTTTGGACCCCAAAGTCCTCATTTGTAAAATGAGGTGGTTGGACAGGATCTCCAAAGTCCCTTCCAGCTTTGAGACAATCCTGCTCCACATAGCATCTCTCTTACCTCCTGAACCAGAGCCCAGCCTGAAAGCACAAGGAAAGGTGATTTGTTCTCTTCAGGTTTCCCTCTGGTTCTGCTCCCAGGAACATAATTAAAAACCGTATATCTTAAAAACGAGTCCCTTGAGAGCTCTGGAATATCTCTATAAGAACCAAAGTTTGAATATCCGTACTGATGCTTCCCTTCACTTGATGATCCTCCCTTTTCCCACAGAGCTGCTAAAAGGATTCGTAATGTGAATAGAAAAGGGAGAGGGAGGAGAGGAGAGAGGAGGGGAAAAGAGGGATGAAAAATAGAAGTTGGATCGCTGCACACCTCGATCTCCCACTTGGGCATTCACCCACTGGGCTGCTGCCTTGATGCTCTCTGTCTTGGTGACATCCAAAAAGGTGATCTGAAGCCGGTGGGAGCATGCCCTTCGAAGTTCCTGGGCTCCCTCCTCAGTGAAGCAGGTAGCCAACACTCGCATCCCTCGCTGGTCCAGTTTCCGAGCTAGGAGGTTCCCAAAGCCAGAATCACAGCCAGTGATGAACACATACTTGTCAGAGAGGTTTGGGACCAGATTAAGGTTCTTAAACCATCGGTACATGAAGGAAATATCCATAATGCCACCCATGGGGCCAGGGTTTGGGGGAGAGGGGACCCCAGAATCTTGAGACAGCTGGAGGCTCTGACCCAGGAAAGCTCACCTCAGGCTCTCTGAAACACACTGAGAAGACAAAAAATTACCCTCCCTTTCACCTCCTTGCAACAGGTACTACTGGGTAGGACCAAACATGGTTGCTTTTTTTTTTTTTTTTTTTTTTAAATAGGCGGCTACCATTGACAATTAACTTTGATGCAAGAAATTCAAGTCTGACTTGAAGCCCTGTCACCTTTAATAGCAGCTTCCTCCTTATCTCTATCTGTCTCCATCTGTCCTCATTGGGACTTAGTGATGACAGGCAACTTGGGTTACGCCATGAATGTATAGGCTCTCTTTGCCCTTGTGGAATGACCAGAGCAAAAGTGGGCATAAAATTCAGAACGTTTGCCTATACTACTTAGTGTGAGCTCAGTGCCATCATTAGGAGCAAGTAATTATCAAGGTAACTCTACTAGTGAAAAGAAGATTTAAATTGCAGATCCCAAGGTCCACTCAAAACCATTTTTGGATCATCTGCTCTCTTGATTTATTTATGCATTAGCTCTTCTCTATTATAAAATAGTGGGAGACTAATTGTATTTATGCCATTCTGGCTCACTCTTCTGGTCCAGGTGGAAATAGAAGATGTAGGACTGAGAGACAGAGGTTCGTAATGAGGGAATTGACCTTGCTCCTGTTAAAGGAAAAAGAGTTAATGATAAGATAAAAGGTCTCAATGGGTTTGTATTGGATCTTTGTAGCCACATTCTGGATAGGCTAAGGCTCTCTAAGAAGACCAAGACTGAATCATTTTCCAGAGATTTCAGCCACTACTGTTCTTTTTCTCCATTGCCTTGGAGATAAGTCCTCCTTGTCAGTAGAAGAAATGGCACATGGTACATTGTCAAATAATTTTTATTAATGAGTTTAATTAGAGTGCTGGCAGGCAACAGGAAAGACAGTTGGAGTTTGTGACTAATTGAATAAGGTAGGGAGGAGTGGAGAAGAGAAGTTAGGGAAATGAAAGAATCAAAGGTGACTCAGGTTTCTAGCCTAGGTGACTGGGAGAAGACTAATTCATTAATAAAAAATAGGAAATCAGGAAAAATCAGCAGGGCCACCAAATTTCCCCCATTAAGGGAAAGATAATGATTACAGAATCAGAGAGTCAGAAGAGGACCCAGTGACCATGTAATTCAACATATATCTGAATAAGATATATATATATATATTTTTGGAAGGAGGCAAGTATTTATTAAGGACCTCCTATTTACCAAGCACTGAGTTAAATGATAAAATACATATATAAGACATATTTCTTTACAACATATTACAACAAGATATTCTTCTTTGAAACATAATTAAGTCTTCCAAAAGCAGCTCATTTCATTTTTGCCTAGCTCTGTTAGGAAGTTTTTCTTTACATCAAGTCCAAAGCAATAAATCCCCAAGTATTTTTAGGGGGCTGCATAAGGTGTTCAAATAGAACTTAATATATTTGACATGAGGGCTTGCTGAGTCCTTCTCCATCTTTGGCATCCCCCTCTCATTCAACTCTCACCTAAGACTTCAAGAAGCTGTAGCACGTGAGCAGACACACCTGGGTAAAATTATCATGGCAGATGAATAACCAACAGACTTCAAACCTATTGTTGAGTTAAGGGGATGTCTACCCCAAACAGATGAAGAATTTCTCCAGTCAAATGGACAGGTGAGATTAATTTGTTCCAATGCTCATTAAAGTGGCTGAAGCAAGCTCTGGAGCTACCAAGAGCATGGTCAGACTTCAGAGACATCAAGGTTAATCACTGCATCCCAGGCCCTCACCAATCTCTTGATTTTTGTTCTGCCACTGGGCTTTGATGACTACAGGATTTGATGACAGCAGGGTTCTGGCCTAATTCACATCCAGACCAGAGTGTCTGCCCTCTAGGAGGGAAGATGGACAACATATGAGAACTCACTTATTTACAAGAAATGTACAACTGGGCAAGGGATGTTGGGGTAATTCTGTCCCAGTATACCTATCTCTTGTCCTCAAGTCTCCCTTTGGAGGGAAGAGCTGGGGCAATGACTGATCATTAAGAATCCTGCCTCCCCACCTTTTTATTCTGGGTGGGACAGAGTGAGTTGCACAGGATGAGCAGTGTGAGTATGAATGGATTGCAGTCTTTATGACAGATCTCATTACATTATCTTTCCCTAAAATTCACCACTTTTCTAAACTTCCCCTTTCCCATAAAGTGCACTACCATCTTTCTACATGAATTCACAAGCTCAGTGTTATCTTCCACTCCACTGCTCTCTCTCAACTCACATCTACAAGCAGTTGGGAAGTCTTGTCCAGTTTTGTACTACATCTCTCACGTTTATCTCCTTCACAAAGCTACTATCCTCACTGGGGCCCTAATTGCCACCTAGCCTTAATCACTGAATACGTGCAGTTTCAGTCAGACTGAGAACTGTTAAAAGACCTTAACTTAAAAAGGCCAAGGTCTCCCATTGCATCCAGGGCCCTGATCTCTATCTGGCCACTGGACCATGATGGCTCTGAAGGGGAAAGTAAGGGAGGTGACTTGCACAGCCCTCCCTCCCTTAAATCCAATTCAATTGTGTGTCATAGCATTACCTCCCCGAGGTCAAGATCCTCTTCGAGACTGAAGGACAATCAACAATATCTTATGGTAACTATTTCAATAACTTCCTAATTGATCTCCTTACCTCAAATTTCTCCTCTCTTCCATCCATCATTCAAACAACAGCAAAGTGTTTCTTTCTAAAGCAAAAGTCTATGTTACTTGCCTCTTCTCAATAAACTCCAGTGATTTCCAATTGATTCTAGGATCAAATATTACTTCATCTATAACTCATCCCTTTGAGGTAGATGGGGAAGTGGATAGGGAGTTGGCCCTAGAGTCAGGAAGATCTGAGTTCAAATTTGACCTCAGACACTTAATACTGTGTAGCCCTAGGCAAGTCACTTAACTCCAATTGCCTCAGGGAAAAAAGTAAGGAAGAGCTATGAATAAAAAGACAAGAATTAGCAAAGGAGACAGAAAGAGTGTCAGAAAGATAATAGGGGGACCAGTATGATGTGAAAAACATTCTCAAGACCCTCTGATAATAGTCATTTTCCTAGTTTGCCATTTTGCCAATCTGATATGTATGATGTAGAACCTCAGAGTTGTTTAAATTTGAATTTCTATTGTCATGAATAGAATAGACAAAAAATTACTGAAGCAATTTTCATATGTTTGTCCATATCTTGGTTTTCTTTTGCAAAATAGCTATTTGTATGCTTTGAGCATTTATATATTAGAAAAAAGGCTATTGTTCCTGTGCTTTTAAGTCAATCACCAATATATTTTGGAATCACACTCTTCTCAGGTAATTTACAGTAATTTCCCCTCCCCCCCTCCAGTTTATTGCTAACTAGTAAAGATGTCTGAACTAATAATGAATAAGGTTTATCATGTTTCTCTTTTGAATCAGTCAGTTTCTGGCTTTAGAAAATCCTTCATTATTTTAAAAATCCTTGAAGGCCATTGTATGAACTGGCGTGATATAATAGAAAGTTTGTTGAGACTAATTGAGGGACTTGGTTATGCTCTGTGAGTTTTGTATAATGACATCATTTATCTGTCAGAAAATGGCTATTGTTTTTGTTCATTTACTCATTTCTTGATCTATTTTGGAATCAAATCTTTATTTGGTAATTTATACCGCTTTCCCCTAGTTAGGTTTTTTTTGTTTGTTTGTTTTTGTTTTTGTTTTTTGTTGTTGTTCCCCTCTCAACAGCTCACTGTTCTGTACATACTGGTTCATTGCATTGGATTTCTTTTTATATAGAATGTATTATGCAATTATTTTCTAAATTAACAAAAAAGAACCAAAGTTCTCTAAAATAATGCAATTACCATTTAGACAAAATTTCCTAAATTTGAAGATGCTTTAATTTAATTCTCTTTGGAGGAACACAATTTTTGGTGAAAAAAAATGTCTATTTTATGTAATCAAAATTGTCCATTTTATCTCCTAAGATTTTCCTTGTTTAGTCAAGTTCTCTACTGTCTAGAGTTGTGAAAAGTATCTTCTTCCTTGCTCTTAGTTAATGTATGATATGATCTTATCCATGTCCTGCATCCATTTGGAGATTACAGTGGGCCTTGTGTAACTAATCTCTTCCACTGATCTCTTTCATTTGTGGATTTCTTTTTAAACTAGAAAGTTTTGATGATTATGCTTTGTAGCGAAGATCTAATACTAATAGGCTATCGTTCCTTCCTACTTTGTTTTTTTTCCCCCTACTTTGTTTTCCAGTAATTGCCTTGATATTCTTGACTTTTTATTCCTGGCTAGCAAAAAGGGCAACTAGGTAGATCAGTGGTTAGAACTCTGGCCTTAGAATAAGGAAGACCTGAGTTCAAATCCAGTCTCAATTACTAGTTCAGTTATTCTGGGCAAGTCAATAACCTGTCTGCCTCAGTTTACTCATTTGTAAAATAAGAATGATAACAAAACGTATTCCCATGGTTGCTGTGAGAGTCAAGTGAACTTATATTTATAAAACACTAAGCACAGTGCTCAGAACATATTAGGCACTTAATAAAGGCTTATTCCCATTCTAGGATCTGAGCTCTTCTGCCCTATGCTGGGACAGGGTTAGCAAAGGCCTGAGCTGGGCTGCCATTGCTGGGCCCTGACTCCACTTTCCACCCGACCCCAGCCTCTTTATGTTGCTGTTGTCCTCCTGTGCCCAGTAGAGAACTTTGGGTGCTGCTATAACTGGTCTCCTCTTCTGGGGCTGGATACTTTAGGACAAAGTACCCTAGCTCCTGGCTGGTTTGTCAGAATTGATGAGATCAGGAATCACCGAGTAGAATGGTTTGAGAAACTAGCCAGTCACACCAGGACGAGGTTCCCTTCCTATAAGTGGCCATCTTTTCCAAGGTAGTAAATTCCTCCTGCTTCCAGTCATCTCAAATGAGGAACCCATCTCAAATTCACAAGACTGCCACCAAGATTAGGAGCTTTCCCCGGGCTCAAAAGCAAAGCAACACCAACACCAACAGAACTAGGGACTTCTCTAAGCCAGTGAATGGACTTATTTTCCACGTACAAGCAATAGACACTTCTACCCTCTTGGAAGAATGAACTTGGGGTTTGAACTCCCAGATGTGCACAGAAGCCTTCCTGAAAGCTCCAGAGAAAGAGAGACACAGAGAGACAGAGACAGAGAGACAGAGACACACAGAGAGACAGAGAGGGAGAGACAGGGACAGAGAGACAGAGACACACAGAGAGACAGAGAGGGAGAGACAGAGACAGAGAGACAGAGGCACATACATACACAGAGACAGAGGGAGAGAGACAGAGACAGAGAGACACACAGAGAGACAGAGAGGGAGAGACAGAGACACATACATACACAGAGACAGAGAGGGAGAGACAGAGACAGAGAGACAGAGAGGGAGAGACAGAGAGACGGAGACACATACATACACAGAGACAGAGAGGGAGAGAGAGAGACACACAGAGACACACAGAGAGACAGAGATACACACAGAGAGAGACAGAGAGGGAGAGAGACAGAGACACACACACACAGGAGAGAGAGAGACACACACAGAGAGACAGAGAGGGAGAGACAGAGAGACAGAGACAGAGACACACACACACACAGACAGAGACAGACAGAGAGAGAAAGAGACAGAGACAGAGAATGTTCCAAGTTCATGACTTGGAATGGGAGGAGAAACTTGTTGAACTGATATAGTATCCCTGCTTGCTCTCAGCTAACTAGATTGGGGTACAATCGGCATATTTGTTCATAGCCCCAATTCTAGGAATGTCTCTGAGGATCTGGGGCAAAGATAAACCGTGTTCTTTCAAGTGCCCTCCCCAATGACTTGTACCAAATAAGTATAATAAAGTCTATCTAGCAAATAGAGGTTGGTCTCTCAAATGCCAAATTAAAACAAACACACAATACTCAAAAGACTCTTTCAGCTAAGTTATTATGCAGCCCTTAAGTTCCAGAAATGTGTTCTGTCACTGTTGAGATTGCTTCACTGTTGAGATTGCTCAGCCCTTGATGGCTGACTTTGCTTAGCACGAATGTGGGACTCAGCACACATTCTGCCATGATCCACAAATGCATGACTTCCATGTTTGTCAATGCTGAAATTCCCTTATCTGATTACAATCAGTTATCATTTCATCTCTTTGCAATGCCTATCCCCTCTTGTTGATCGTTACCATGACTTCCATTCCATCTGTCCCTTAGTTCTTTGGCAGACCACCATTGCTGCTGTACCAGTTACACTCTCCTCCCTTGCCCATCCTAATTAACTCTTTGGTGAACCATTTCTTTTCTTTTTTTTTCTTTTCTTTTTTCCCCCCTGAGGCAATTGAGGTTTAGTGACTTGCCCAGGGTCACACAGGTAGGGAGTGTTAAGTGTCTGAGACCAGATTTGAACTCAGGTCCTCCTGACTTCAGGGCTGGTGCTCTATCCACTGCGCCACCTAGCTGCCCCCGGTGAACCAGTCCTACTTGATGCTATCATCTCCTCACTCCTTTATTGTACGGCTGATCTTGCCCCACTAAACCTCAGCCCTGATGCTCCCATCATCTGATTCTTTCCTATTCTTGTACTTCTGGATGAACTAGAGAAAAATCACAAAACTGCTGACTGGATTCACTACACATTTATATCACATACCTCACCTGAGCCCTCACTGCAATGAGATAATCCTATTACATCTCCCAAATGACTCACTATCCACCCACCACAAACATTTTTTTTCAAATCTTTTTATCCTTAAACTTCTCACATCCCCACCGCAGAACTGAGAGACTTGGTTCATAGTTCACTGAAAAAAAAAAGAGGTCTTTCACTGAGAGCTCCCTTTTCTCCCCTTCTCCTCATCTCACATCACCCAGATCCCTTTTGCCATTGTGCCTTCACTTGCAACTCAGATAAAGAAATGGCCTTTCTCTTCACCAAAGCAAGCTTTTCTCCATGAAGAAATGACTCAATTTAGTTCCATTTTCTCCAGTAGATTTCTTCCTCTTTCTTTTGTCTACTGGCCTCTTCTCTACTTCCAGGTGGTACAGTAAAAAGAGAGCTGGGCTTGGAGCCAGGAAGTCTCTAGTTCAAATCTGGTCTCAAACACTCATGGGGGGGGGGGGGGCAGCTAGGTGGCGCAGTGGTTAGAGCACCAGCCCTGAAGTCAGGAGAACCTGAGTTCAAATCTGGCCTCAGACACTTAACACTTTCTAGCTGTGTGACCCTGGGCAAGTCACTTGACCCCAGTTGCCTCAGCAAAAAAGCAAAAACAAAAAAACAAAAAAACCACTCACTGGCTATGGGACCCTGGGTACTGATTGCCTCAGTTTCCTCATCTGTAAAATGGGGATAATAATAGCACTTATCTCCCAGAGTTGCTATCAGGATAAAATGAGATAATAATTGTAAGGTCCCTGGCACATAGTGGGCATTTTACAAACACTAGCTACTATATTATTACAAACATGTTCATGTTTCCTTCATCCTCAAAAACCTCTGAGGTGATCTATCCATCCTCATTAGAGACTATATTGTATCACTCCTTAATTTCATGATTAAACTCCTTGAAAAGGCCATATTAAACCAATGCCTTCATTTCCTTTCTTCTCATTCTTTTCTTAATTCGCTATAGTCATGCAACTGAAACTTCTCTCCACAATGACCAGTAAGTAATCTCTCAATCTTCATCCTTCTTGACATCTCTGAAGCCATTAACATTGTCAGTCCTTCTCCTTGATTCTCCCTTTTCTACATTTTCAGACACTTTTCTATACTAGTTTTCCTGCTTCTCTAATTGCTTCTTCTCTGCTTCCTTTGCTGGATCTTCATCCAGCTCACATCTTCTACAGGTAAGTGTCCCACAGGACTCTTTCCTGGGTCCTCTTCTCTTCTCTTTACTATTTCACTTGGTGATCTTATCACCTTTTATGGATTCATTTATCATCTCTATGAATATAACTATTGAATTTATTTCTCCAGCCCTAGTTTTCTTGCCCGCTTCCAATCTTCCATCTCTGTCAATTAGATTTTTGAACTGAATGTCCCATATTGTATGGCCATATCTGTCTCTTTGTGACCCCATTTGGGATTTTCTTGGCAAAGATACTGGAGTGGTTTACCATTTCCTCTTATCCCCTTATCCAGCTCATTTTACAGATGAGGAGACTGAGGCAAACAGGTTTAAGTGACTTGCCCAGGATCACATAGCTAGTAATTATCTGAAATTAAATTTGAATTCAGGTTTTCCTAATTGTAGGAATCCACTGGGACACCTACCTGCCCACGTCTCCTACATATATATGTAACATACACATATATATAAACATAAAATACACATATATATAAACATAACATCTCCAAAACTGAACTCATTATTTTCCTTTCACCTCAAGCCCTCCCTTCTAGCTAACTTTCTTAGGATTTTCAACAGTAACACTGTCCACTCAGTAAGCCAGGCTTTCAATCTAGAAGACATTGTTGGATAAATCCTCAATCAAGAGGGTTTAAACTCCTGCTGAAGAGCAATTCCTCCCATTTTTGTCCTGAATTTGTTGTTCAGTTATTTCTGATTCTTTTTGTGATTCCATGGACCAAAGCATACCAGGCACTTCTGTTCTCCACTCTCTTCCAAAGTCTGTCTAAGCTCATGTTCATTCATTATTTCCATGACACTCTCTCTCCATCTCATTCTCTGTACACTCTTTTCCCTTTTGCCTTCAATATTTTTCAGTTTCAGGGTTTACATATATGAGGTTGTTGATATTTCTCCTGGCAACCTTAATTCTGGTTTTTGATTCATCCATCCTGACATTTCACATGATATATTCTCTATATGTTAAATAAATAAGGTAGCACTAAACAACCTTGTTGTACTCCTTTTCCTATCTTAAACCAATCAGTCATATTTAGTTCTAACTGTTGCTTTTTGACACATGTATAGGTTCCTCAAAGGACAAGATGATCTGGTATGCCTGTCTCCTTGAGGATTTGCCACATTTAGTTGTGATCCACACAAAGGCTCTAGTGTAGTCAATGAAACAGAAGTAAATATTTTTCTTAAATGGAGTAAAGTAGGGAAAGCCATCAGACCATATAGGTATGACCTAAATAACATCTCTTATGACTATGAAGTAGAGAATTCCATTTGACTGGAAGTCAACAAATCAAGAGACAATGCCAGAAAAATCAAAAGTATAATTAGCATTAACTGATGGGCAAAAAACAACTTTTTATGTTATGTATATTATATTAACATATATAATGCATATATTTTATATATGCATAGGGTGTGAGTATGTGTGTATGTGTGTGCACATGCCAGCCTTACAATGGCATTACAGGCAAACAAAGGGAGCCTAGATGAGGCTGCTTAGTGAGTTTCTTTTTGGGGAAGACTAGAGTTAGAATTTCAAGAAATTTGTGGTAAAATGTATTAGGGTGTCAGAAGTTGCCAAAAATGGGGTTTGCTCCAGCGTGGAGTGTTTTCTTTGTAGTCAATTTTATCAGATGTTTTGGCAGGAAATCTCTGAGATAACGAAGGCCTCCTTCAAGACAGAAATCAGTAAAGCTCATCCTATCCTTGGCAGTCTGAGACTGTCTGTATTTACACCCTCATAATGCTCTTTCTTTGATTTTTAAGGTTACCTTTTCTCTGAGGAGATGTTTTCTCCAAATTCACAAGTCTACAACATTCTGAATTCTTAACTTTCACTCCATGACATATCCAATCTGCTGCCAAGTTCTATAGATTGTACCTTTGCAACATCTCTTGAATATGATTCTTTCTCTCTTCTGATACTGCTACCTGGAAGAGGCCCTCAGAACTTCATTCTTGGACTACTACAACAGCCTGCTGTTGGGTCTGCCTATGTTAAGTCTTTCCCACTCTTTTTGTTGTTCGTTTGCATTTTGTTTTCTTACTCATTTTCTTTCCTTTTTGATCTGTTTTTTTTTACGCAGAAAAAGAATTGTATAAATATGTTTACACATATTGGATTTAACATATTTTAACATGTATAACATATATTGGATTGCTTGCTATCTGGGGCGGCGGTGGGGATAAGGAGGGGAAAATCTGAAACACAAGGCTATGCAAGGGTCAATGCTAAAAAATTATCCATGCATATGTGTTGAAAATAAAAATCTTAAATTTTTTTAAAAGAATTACTTCACTAGAGCAGGAGAAAGATATTCAATAAGAATAGTTTTTGAAGACTCCTTGAGTCGCTTCAACTGAGTGAAGCTTGCTTCTCTGAGCAGCCTATGCTGGTGCCAAGCATTCTGGAGGAGATTCAGAGCTATTCCTGGTTGGTATATACTCAAAAGACAAGAAAGTAATGGCAACACCTTGATCCAACAAGTCTTAAAATAATCTCAATTCCTTTTACTAGCCAAAGTACTATCATTGTTCCTATCACAATTTGTTAATTAATCTAGATATTAATTATTTTATAATATTGATGACCCAAATAATTAATGTCTAATTATTTGTTTATTTTTGTAAAGATTGTTTGTACTTGTATTGATATAATTGTTATATCTGTCTTAGTAAATGGACTTCCAGATTTTTTAAACATTCTGTAGTTTTTTTTTAATAATTCATTTAAAAACAATCTCTTCCTTCCAGACTTTGTTGATAATAAATAGAAAGGATGATGATTTGGGGGGCTTATCTTGTGTCCTGTTATTTTCTGGAAATTATTCATTGTTTCAATTCATTTTAGTTGACTGGTTAAGGTTTTTTAGGTAAATGATTACATCATTTGCAAAAATTTAGTTTTCTCTTTGCCTATTCTTACTTGCTCAGTTTCTTTATCTAGCTTTTTTGGGGGATAACTAGCATTTCCAACACCATATTCAATAATAGTGGCGCCAATGACATTCCCACTACTCCTGCAATTTTTTTTTAAAAGACTGAGTCTTTTCATCTCCTTCTGACTGGAAATACAGGGGCTCCTCCTGGCCTGGTCCCAGTACTGATTGGATCAGGAATTCTTACCAGTTCCACTTCTCAACTAGGTCATTTTGCTCCTCCTTAGACAGCCTAGTTTCCAACACACACACATGCACACATTTCTGGAGGGCTCTCCCTCTAGGTGCCTAATTTAATAATTGAGGTCCATGCTACTTTTTCTTTGAAAGCCTCTCTTCTTCCCCTGGAAACCTCCTTCCCCTGGGAATACTTCTACCCTTCAGACCCCTCAGTCTTCAGTCCCATTCTGTTTAAGGGCAGCCTAATATTACTAGTAGATAGACTGCTGAACTTGGAGTCAGATGAAACCTCCTCTGATAATTTACTAGCTGTGTGACTCTAAGCAGGTTATTTACTAATTGACCTCAATTCCCTCATTTGTAAATGGGAATAGTAATTTGTAATGTTTCCTTAGAGAGTTATATGTGATTAGGCACAGTCCTGAGGTTTCACTGAATTGCAGAAAGAAGCTGGGTTTCCAAAGAAGCAGGGAAACCAAGAAGTGGAACTAATGAGAGAGAGCATTCCAGGCATGGGAAATGGCCAGTGAAATGCCCAGAGTCAAGAGATGGAGTATCTTGTGCAAGACCAGTGTCACTGGATTAAAGAGTATATGCAAAATGGGAAAGGTAAGGGGTTAGGGAGGATGTTACGAAGGGCTTGGAACACCAAAGAGAGAATTTGATATTTGATCCTACAAGTTGTAAATCGGAGTTGACTGAATAGAAATGTGACATGGTCAAGAAGGAGAAGAGCCAAGGTGAGGGAAGAAAACAGTAAGGAGATACAAGAGAAAAAGGGAAGACTTTCATCCTTTGAGCTGCGTCCCAATCTGTATTGGAATTCTCGATTATTTCCCAATTATAATGACAATAAATTACAATTTTTACAATTACAATTATTCTAATTACAACAAATTCTAGAACTGACAGGTAACCCAGTGAGGCTTAGACCCTTCTTCTGATATCAGGTGCGATGTTAGAACCTCAATGATACCATCCAGGACCTGAGATCTGTAACTCCCATGTAACTGCAGGGCCCCTGGGATACCACTAGCCCAGGTATTAGGATGAAGCAAATGAGGAAAGTCTCAATACATCTATCCTTATCTTCATAGTTTGAGAATAGTTCTTTTATGTATGTATATATGTGTATATGTATGTACACACATATGTAAATAGTTATATAAATATATCTAATTTATATGTGTATATAAAAATATCTGTGTATGTATATAGTATAGTTATATTTTATAGTTAGAGACTATGGACTTGTAACTCTACTTAAGTGTTGAAAGTAAAAAATGGGAATCAGGGGAAGAAGAGATCTGAAATGGTAATTGTGGTTACATATGTAGTTCATATTATTAGATAAATTTTTGGTATCACAATGCTTTCTATTAAAAGTAAATTGTTTTCTTCTCATTATAATATGAGGTCATAGAATAAATTCTGACTAATCCACGTGAATCTCAGATAAGCAGAATAGCTTTGAAAGTTACTAACTGAATTTCTTATGTATTTTAAAAAGAAAAACAAACTTTAAGAGATTTTCAATTTCATGCACTATCTTCTGTATTCCATTATGTATATGAAAATACCCATTTTATTTGGTGTTTAAGTTCAAAATAAAAAAAAAAAACTCTAAAAAGAAAATGAAAAATATTGGGGCAGGGATGGGTGGGTTTGGAATTTAATAGTGGTTTGGAATGCCAAATTTGAAATATTTCAAAGGAATTTGGAACCCTATGCCAACCTTAAGTCTTAAAAATGTTAGTTAATGATAAATACCTATTAGTTCTTGTCACAGGCTACAATATTTTTGAAAGGTGACTTGATGCAGTGCCATTTTGAATTAATCTGATCATAAGTTGGATATCATTTGGTCATAACAAATAAAAAATAATTATTTATGGTTTTAGCCATGTAGTATAGCAAATAATGAAGGACATGGAGTCAGAAAGATCATCTCTCTGAATAGCTATGTGGCTATGGGCAAGTCATGTAACTTCTCTGAGTCTCAGTTTCCTTATTTGTTAAATGGGAATAAATCTCACTGGAGTGTTTTGAGTTTCTTCAATCAACTTGATGAAATTATAAGAAATGGTGTCTTTTGTTTGGAAATATTTAGGAGCTACCTCTTCCACTCCCACACCCAAGGTAGACATATGCACTGATTCCTTGTTAAAACAACACAAGGATGGGGCAGGATTCTGATAAGATGGCAGAGTAGGTTGGCAAATTTTAAGTTCTCCAGATTTCTCTCACAAATAGAACAAATTTGCACCCCAGAGCGAACACAGACTGGTGAAAAATCAAGAAGACTTGGAGCATAACCAGGATCCTCCAGGTACAACATGAGAAGATCTGAAGAAAGACTGGGAGCCTCAGGGGCTTGTTAGCTGTGCAGCCCTGGGAAAATCACCCAGCCTCAGGTTCCTCATCTATAAAGTGGGGATGAGAATAGAATCTACCCCTTCTCCCCCCAGGTTATTGTGAGGATCGAATGAGATAATGTTTGTATTTTGCAAACGCTATTTTATTAGCAGCATTATTACTGAGGGTAGGAACCAAGTCTTCCCACCAGCGACTAGCACAGAATCTTGTGCATAACAGGTACTCAACAGATGCTTATTGGATTTTATTCTCTCCAGGACTCCTCCTCTGTCTCCTGCACACCAAACTCCTGACTATATAAACTGCTTTTCTTCTTGCCTTATCATTTGCTATTCCTTCCCTCTCCCCATGTCATCACAAGGCACAGGCAGGCTTGGGATAATTCCACGAAAAAAGGTAATCCACTAGTCTAGTGGGCAAATAGGACAAGGGAATAAAGAACAGGATGGCATCCCAGCCGGCTGAGTAGCGGGTGCGTGGATGACGAGAGGTCAAGGCATGCTCCAGACAGTTGGTCACCAGGGAGAGGTCTGGATGGCAAAAATTCTGCAAGTCATGAGTAGACTGGAGAACTGTGGGAGTAAGAGAATAAAAAGGGAACAGTTAACTCTGGACAGTAGCACCCGGCATCCTTCTCCACCTTCCCCTCTGCTTTTACAAAGTCCTGGTCCTTGTTGGACAAGCAGAAGGCACATCTGAGCCGCACCATTCCCTCCCGCGGCTCAGGCCCAGAAATGAACCCGCATTCCCCAGACCGTGCACCTACCACATGTGTTCTAAGCAGGTCCCACTCGGCTCCCTCCTGCCCACGAGGAGTTCACAATCTAATCCTGAGTTATAAGCCAGCAAGTCTGGAGTTCATGTTCGGTCACAGACTTCCGCTAGCTCTGCAAGCTTGGGCTAGTTACTTCTGTTTGCCTCAGTCTCCTCAACTCCTCAACTAATGAATATCACGGTAGCATCCACCTCCCAGGGTGACTGTAAGAGCCAAATGGGATGATAATCATAAAGTGCTTAGCACAGTGCTTGGCAAACAGTAAACAAGATATAAATGGTAACCGTTACCTATTACCTTGCAGGGCTGTTGTGAGGGTTGAATATTTGTTTAAAAAAAAAAGCAAAAAACCTCTCAGTGTAGAGCTGATAAGTAATAGGTACTATATAAATGCTTATTCCCTCCTCTGCTCCTCTTAGCAGTGCCTGGCACACAGCAGGTACTTAATAAATGCTTGTTGCTTGATGGAGGCATTTCTGTGTGATATAAGAGAGGTTAGGAGTGGGAGTGCTGTATTCTAATCCTAGCTCTGTCCATAGTTGGGAGCCACCTAGTGTCTTAGGGCCTCCCTTTCCCATCTGTAACATGGATGGGTTGGATTCCGTGGTTTCCACGACATCTCTGATATCCCTGCTTTAGATCCCCGTTTCATTTCTTCACATGGCTCGGTTCCTTTAGCTCCGAGCCCACGGGACTTCCTGGCACAGAGGGGACTGATCTCCGTTCCTCTCTCCCTCCTCCAGCCAGCCCAGGGGAGTTAATGGAAGAAGACGACTCACAGGTATCCAAGAACTTCTGACCATAACATTGCCTGACTTCAGGATCCATGCGATCCCACAACTCTTGGTAGTTCTGGGAAAAAATCTCCTTGTCGGTGATGTTGGTCTTGAAGAATCCAGGCTCCACCATGGCCACCTTCACCCCAAAGGGGTGGAATTCCCGCCTATGGAAGGGACAGTACCGGAGCATGATCTGAAAGGCTCTGAAGGGAGAAGCTGGGGCCGGGAGAGGGAGAGGCCGGGCTGTTTATGAGAACTTTCCTCTGTAAGGTGGGCATTATAAATGTTATTGTCCCATTCTACAGAGGATGCTACTGAGGCTCTGAGAGTCTGTGACTTGCTCAGGTTCACACACCCTTTTAATGGCCTCTGAGGGCTGTGGTGGGAAACCCAGAAAAATCCCTTCTGCCAAAGGGCCCTGAGCAGCAGGCGCTCGCCACTTCTGAACAGTGTTTACAAGGCCTACCTTACAGGGCTGTTCTGAGGCAAGTCCTCTGAAAAGCCCAAAGAAACGGAAAAGTGTGCTTATGATCACGTCATTGTCTTCATGAACTGCAGGGAAAAGCAGTCGGAGTAACCAGGACCCAAGGGATGATCCCAGGCCTTGGGAGGCCGTGGAGAAGGGGGGGGTCAAGAAGGAGCTGTGGGCTCTCAGGGGAGCAGGGAGACTCTTCAGGAAGGCTTCAGGGCAGAAGGGCATTACCTGAGACTGTCGGAGAAAGCCTCTACTCCATACTTGGAAATGCAGTAGCCCCCACCGAATAAAGACAGGCGGCCCATGACGCTGGACATGTTGACGATCCTGCCCCGGGCCTTCCTCACCAGGGAAAGCAGACTCAAGGTCACCTCAATCAGTCCAATGAGGTTCACGTTGAGCACTCTCAGGAAGTCCTCCACGTTCAGCCACTCGTTGGGGGCCGAGGGCAAGGAGACGCCAGCATTATTCACCAGGCCCCAGAGCCCTGGGAAGAGTGGAAGCCTCTGCTGAGGGGTTAGCAAGTACAAGCAGTTCAGTCCATGCCTACCGGGAACCCATCTTGGGCATTTTTCTAGGTTCTTGGAGGGAGGAGTCAGTCCTCTCCCCTTCTAAGAGCTTACACTGCAGGTGGGAAAGAGAAGACCTGAAATCACAAGCCTGAAAGAACCCTTGGGGAATCATCGCCTGTAAACTCATTTTTCAGGAAGGGAAACCAAGGCCTGAGAATAATACAGGCTCGTCCATGGTCACAAGAATGGTTTGTTGCCTCTCCTTAAACATGCTTCCACAGAAAACAGTTCTGAGGTGAGTGTGGGGAACTACTCAGAAGCCCCATGGAAATTCAGAAGCAAGGACAAGAGGAGGGTTAACTAGGGGAGACTCCGTAGGGAGGCGAGTCCACTGAGGTGATGGAGCACTATCATGCTGGTATGATGAAGGGAATGGTTTCAAAGTAACCTCAAAAGACTTGTGTAAATTCCTTGAGATGCCTCCCAACAGGCATCCATCCAATCCAGTTTCCTTGCCATTCCTAAAACATGTCAATGCCCATTTACAGAAGTGTACATCAATTTATATTTATAGGAAGTGAATATATCACAGGTTTTATTCTCTCCTTTGAACTGATTTCACTATTGTTTTTATAATAAATTATTTGAGTATATGTAATCTCCATATGAGATGGTAAAAGCTCATTAAAGTGAAAACTGTCTTGTTTTATTTAGTACAGTACTTTACACATAGTAGGTGCTTTTCAAATGTCAAATTGAATATTTCTCCAGAAACAAACTGAAGAAATCTAGATTATACCTTTATTTCCCACACGTTCCTTCACCCACTGGGCAGCTGCAGTAATGCTCTCAGTATTGGTTACATCCAGGATCACTGTCTCTACTCTGTTTGAAGTCTCACGTTTTAGTTGCTCAGCCCCTTTCTCTGTCAGACAGGCTGCTAGCACCTTCAAGCCCCGAAGGTCCAGCTGCTTGGCCAGCAGTTTCCCAAATCCAGAGTCACAGCCAGTGATGAAGACATATTTGGCTCCAAGGTCACTCACCACCTGCCTCTCCTGGTACCGACGAAAGAGGTGGTAAAGGCCAATGAGGCAGGCCAGGAAGAACCACATGTCTACAAGAGACAGAAAGCAGAACACCCTGAGACAGGGTCAGTGAAGGAGTATAACATTTATCCCTCTGAGTAGCTTTGATTGTATTCCTCACCATGAGGCACTACCTTTTTTACAAAATAGTTAGCTGGCTTCATTGGTAATCCTATACTGATGTGTGTGTGGGACCTGGTTATCTCTTCTGTGATTTGGTATCTCTACTCAAAGTTAAGCCTCCCAAGGGCCGGCCACCCAGGGACTGATCTGATAGAAAACTTCCCTCTTCCCTCTTCCCCAATACAGGAATCTCTCTCGACTAAAATCCTTATTGGAAAAGAGCTGCCCTAGACCTACATCTTTCTGAAAATTCATTCCTATGGCATAACCTAATCTTAATATTGCAATATACAGCAGACTTCCCTTAAACTGACAGTTTGAAAATTTCTTCAGATAGAGGACTTGTTTCTCAACTTTCAATCTCCAACATTGCACTGAAAGACTTGGTAAGTTTTTGCTAAACAAAAACTGAATTTTCAGTGGCAAGGAATAATACCCATTACCCAGATCCAGAGTAAAAGTATAAAAATGAATTGGCTGCACTTTGTCCTTCGAGTATTGTCTCCCTCTCTATTTTCTGGTAAGCTGGTGGAAGGGTGCCAACTTAATCACAGGACCTTTGAACGCATCAAATGCTAACCAGTCGTACTACTTTATGACTTCCCATGATTAAGTGACCTTGATCTTCATCCACATTAGCTCCTTGGTTCCTTTAAGAATAAAATCAATACACTAGTCTAAATGAATTCCGAGGTCTTTTCTACTCTAAAGCTAGGAGTCTGATTCACTCCTTCCCAATTAACTCAGTCCCCCTAAACACTCCCTAGTACCACTCTTCAATTTGAGATAGGAATTCTGGAAGAGGGGGAGGGAAAAATGAAAAGAGTAGGAAGAAAAGAATGGGAGAGTAAAGAGGTAACTAACCTGGTTTCCTTTAAGCACAAGTTTTTTGCAGACCTTAAAGTGTTTTATAAAATGTCCCCACCTGCAGTTGTTAATTCTCCGGCTATTTTTTCTCGTTCTCCTTTGATATTCATTCAAATGCAGACAGAAATAGTCGTTATTGTTGTTGATAAAGGAATTGATTTTTTTTAATTTAAAAAGAATTAGTTTTGGTTTTTTTAAAAGAGTATTAGAAGATGACAATTGCCCCTCCCTATTTCTTAAATTTGGGGCTGCAGAAGAGGTAGCACGTGTCAAATGCAAGTCAGCGATTCGGAGAAGTTACTCAGCAATCTACTCTCCCAGTCCTCCGGAGCCGTAGTGTGTGGGAAACGGTGGGTAAGAAGGAGAAAGGTCTTTTTGTTTCAAACTCCAGCTCAAAGTCCTAGGCTTCTTACTCCTCAGACTAGAGGAAGATCAGAGGAGTTGGGGGTGGGGAGAAGGGGAGAGATCAAGGACAGGAAACGCTAATTAATTGTTTTACCAGTCCCAGGGAAGAAGCATTACCTGACTTAAGTGTCCGGGGCTGGATCTGCAATTTTCGGAATTTAAGATCGATCCTCCCAAAAAGAATGAAGCTCCTCCCTCCTTTCCGGAGTTATTGAACTTGGGGGGAAGGGATGGGAGAAAGGAAATCCAGTAGTGACTGGGAGATTTCGACTGGGGGTGGGGGGTGGGGAGGAGTGTGGTGGCCGTGAAGGGGAGCGAGTCCTGCAGTGGAGAGAGACATTTCAGTAGACTGAAGGGAAGTAGGCTGGGGATGCAGGAGCTCATTTTTTTAAAGTGAAAAACTGAATATTTAATTTTTCCCAATTACATGTAATAACCAACTTTTAAAAGATTACTTATTTTAACTTTTTCTTTTAAAATTTTGAGATTCAAATTCTTTCCCTTCCTCACATTCCTTCTCCTACTCACTGAGAAAGCAAGCAACATATCAATTATACATGTGAAATCATCCAAACATTTTCAATATTAGCCCATATTGCAAAAAAAAGCAAGAAAAATAAAGCAAGAAAATTATACTTTAATTTGCACTCAAAGTTCATCACTTCTCTATGTCACTTTGGAGGTGGATAGCATTTTTTTTCATCAATAAATCCTTTGAAATTTTCTTGGATCATTGTATTGATTCAGAACAAGCCAAGTCTTTCACAACTGAACATCATTACAACATTGAGCCATATTACAAAAAAGCAAGAAAAATAAAGTGAGAAAAGCATACTTCAATTTACACTCAAAGTTCATCAGCTCTCATGTATCTTTGGAGGTGGATAGCATTTTTTCCCCATCATGAATCTTTTGAAATTATCTTGGATCATTGTACTGATCAGAATAAGCCAAGTCTTTCACAACTGAACATCATTACAACATTGCTGTTAACTGTACCCAATGATCTCCTAAGCTGTTCTAACTTCACCTTGCATAATTTCACATGTTTTTATGCCTTATCATGTTTTTCTGAAACCACTCATCATTCTTCAAAACACAGTAATACTCTACAACAATCATATGCCACAACTTGTTCAGCCATTCCCCAATTGATGAGTTTTCCTTTGATTGCCACCACAAAAAAAGCCACAGTCAATGTTTGATATATATAGATCCTTTTTCTTTTCCTTTGATCTCTTTGGGATACAGATCTAATAGTGGTATTATTGGGTCAGAGGGTATGCAGAGTTTGAGAAATGAGGTCTTCATCAGAGAAATGTACTGTAAGTTTTTTTATATTCATTGTCTATAGTATCTTTTAGTAAAATGTAATTTCTCTTTTAATAAGAATATAATTAGGATTATCCCTTTTAATTAAGTCTATTTTTGCTTGTGCATGACCACTACCCCATCTCTTTTTAGTTTATCCAAAGCATAATTGATTCTGCTCATTATTTTAACTCTGTGTATATCTTTTTGTTTCAAGTATGTCTCTTGTAAACAACATATTGTACAATTCTGGTTTCTAATTCATTCTGCTATCTGTTTCTGTTTTATCCCATTCACATTCAGTTATGATTACTGTGTATTTCCCTTCCTCCTAATTTTATCTTTTTATCCTTCTCAAAAGTCTATTTTGCTTCCAACCACAGCCTCCCTTAACCACACTCCCCTTTATTATCCCTCCCCCCTTTTTTTTTTATTACCTTCCTTTCCTATTTCCCTATTGGGCAAGTTCCATTTCTATATCCATCTGAGGGTGTATATTATTCCCTCTTTGAGACAATTAAAAGAGAATGAGGTTCAAGCATTGCCTGCTACTTATTTCTCCCATCTTTCCCTCCACTGATAAAAACTCTTCTTTGCATATCCCTTTTAGATAAAAAAAAAAAAAATTCCCCACTTTGCCTTTCCCTTTTCCCAGTACATCGCCCTTTCATGTTTAAATGTCAAAATTTCTACTTAGCTCAGGTCTTTTCATCAGAAACATTTGAAAGTCTTCTACTCCATTAAATAGATATTTCCCCCCAAAAGATTACACTTAGTTTTGATAGATAAGTGATTCTTAGTTATAATCCTAACTCTTCTGCTTTCTAGAATATCATATTCCAAGCCCTCCATTCCTTTAAAGTGAAACTATTAAATTTGGTGTGATCCTGTGTCTCCACAATATTTTAATTGTTTCTTTCTTGCTGCTTGAAGTATTTTCTCTTTGACCTGGGATCTCTGGAATTTGGCTATACTATTCCTGGGGTTTTTATTTTGAGGTCTCTTTCAAAAAGTGGGCAGTGGATTTTTTTTTTTAATTTCTATTTTACTCTCTGGTTCTAAAATATCAGGGAAGATTGAAAATTTCTTGAAATAAGATATCTATGCTCTTTCTTTGATCATGACTTTCAGTTAGTCCAATAATTCTTAAATGTTCTCTCCTTAATCTATTCTTTCAGGCCAGTTGTTTTTCTGATGAGGTATTTCTCATTTTTTCATATTTTTCTTCCATTCTTTTGATTTTGTTTTGTTTCTTGATGTTTAATGGAGTCATTAGCTTCCACTTGCCCAATTCCAATTTTTAAGCAATTATTTTCTTCTGTGAGCTTTTGTATCTTTTTCTATTTGGCCAATACCACATTTTTATGGAATTCTTTTCTTCAGTGAAGTTCAGTATTTCCTTTTCCATTTACTCTAATCTGTTCTCTAAGGAATCTTTTTGTCAGCGAATTTTTGTTCCTCTTTCACCTATGTAAGCCAATTCTGCTTTTTAAGAATTTATTTTCTTCAGTATTTGGGAGGCTTCTTTTTTTTTTAACTGACCTGTTAATTCTCTTTTCATAATTTTCTTGAATCACTTTCATGTCTTTCCCCAATTTTTCCTCTATCATTCTGATCTCTTTAACTTTTCCAGGAATTCTTTTTGGGTTTGAATTCAATTAGAATTTTTCTTTGAGGCTTTTTTGTTGTTGTTAGCTGCTTTCACATTGTGTACTTCTGAATTTATGTCTTGGTTTTCTCTGCTACCATATAGCTATTTATGGTTAAACTCTTTTTTTTTAATGGTTGTTTAATCATTTTTCCAGCCTATTTCTTGACTTGAAACTTTATGTTAAATGTTGGGTTCTGCTTATCTGGAGTTGGGAGATACTGTCCCAGCTTCAGGTTTTTTCATGCTGCTAGTTTCAGAATCAGTTGGAGCTTCCAAGATGATGTGATCCTGGGACAAGTGTGGTCACTACTCTCCTGGTCTGCTCTCTGGTCTTTTACCAAGATTTCTGGTCTCCTGAAGGTACACTCACTACCACTACTCTCTGCTTTGGCTCTGTGACCAGGACTTCTGCTAC
>JAJPUD010001908.1:238126-271301 GCA_023553655.1 Myrmecobius fasciatus
GAGCAGTTGTCCAACTTCCTTACCATCCCTGGGCTGAAATCTCCTAAAGCAGCTGCTGTTGTTGCTATGGACACTTGTTATAGAAGCACAGATGAGTTTCAGACAGGTGCCACTAAACCACCATTCTATGTTACAGACTTCTCCTGTCTAGCTTTTAAGTTTTCTTAGGCTGGAAAAATATCTTGCCTCGACTTTTTGTTGACTCTATTATTCCAAAATTGATTTGAGTTATTATTTTAAAGTTGTTTAAAGGAGAATGTAGGGAAAATTCAACTGGGTGGCTACCTCTAATTCACTATCTTGGCTCTGCTTCCTAATAACAATTTTAAACATACTTTTTTGAGTTCCAAATTATTTATCTCCTTCCATCCCTCCTCCCTTCTTGAGAAAGCAAACAATTTGATATAGATTATATATGTACAGTATTGGAAAACATATTTCTACATTAGCCATGTCTAGAAACAGACAAAAAAAAACAAGAAAAATAAAGTTTAAAACTTTCTCTGAAAGTTGAAAAGTTTTTTATGGTAATTCCTTTGGAATTGTCATAGATTATTGTATTGGTGAGAATGGCTAAATCCAGAAGTATTGAATACAATATTGGATATAGAAGGGAAAATTTGTAGGAGTATGGAATTGAGGTGATCAAGAAAAGGAACTATATAAAATGGAATCCTGTAGGGCTTGAAAAGTACAGGACTAAGAAATCTTAAGATGGGCCATGATGAGAGTATTCATAAATGTACAAGCTAAATAATTTTTGAGTGGAAGGAACTTTAAAGTTCAGTTCATTTATGCCTCACCACTCCATCCATTAATTGAATAAAAAAAAAAGTTTTGCAGGTATTTTGAATTTTGTTTTCCATTTACATACAGATTACCCTTCTCCATGAGGCTAGTAAAACAATTACATGAATTCATTTGAAAGTGCATGCAGGGGCAGCTAGGTTGCACAGTGGATAGAGCACCAGTCCTGAAGTCAGGAAGACCTGAGTTCAAATCTGGTCTCAGACACTTAACATTCCCTAGCTGTGTGACCCTGGGCAAGTCATTTGACCCCAATTGCCTCAGCAAAAAAAAAAATAATAATAATAATGGAAATCTATTTTCTTTCCCTCCCATTCCATCAGGAAAGTAAAGAGAAAATTAAAACTAATTTCTTATAACAAATATGTAGTTTATGCAAAACAAATTCTTTCATTGTATGTCTACAGAAATTTATATTTCTGCACCTTAGTGTCAGGAGGTGCTAATATATTTCCCTGGATCTCTGTAATTTATGGCTGGTCACAAGATTCATCACAGTTCTTTCAGCTTTTAAAGTTGTCATATGTGTATACGTATATACATATACATATATACATATGTATAAATTGTTTTGATTCATCTCATTTTATTCTTTATTAGTTTATAAAAGTTTTAAAATTTGTTTGCTTTTATAATATTGATCTTATAATAGAAATTCTTTTTCTTTTTCTACTTGTTAAACTCTTGTTTATTCTCCAGAGAATTTAATTCAAATCTGGCCTCAGGCACCTATTACTACATAATTCTGAACAAGGCATTTTTTGTATCAGTTTCCCTATCTGTAAAATGGGGATAATAATAGCACCTACCTCCTAGTATGGTTGTCAAGATCAAGAAAAATGATAACTATAAAGCACTTAACACAGAACCTAGCATACAGTAACTACTATACATAAGTTAGCTATTACTAATAATAGTAAACACTTACCGTGTGTAAAGCACTGTACTAAGTGTTGGAAAAGGAATTTATCCACCATAGGGACATGATGAAGAACTAATATTAGGGAGGGAAATGATCTGAGGAGGTATTTCAGAGTTGATACAATCATGCAAAATGATGAATTTCTGGAGATCTTGAAGTCTAAGGAAAGCAGCAGGGTGGAAAATAATGAAGTGAATTCCCTGGAAGCCTTTCTTAAAGAATGGAGAAATCAGGAAGGATCTCTCTCCAATCAGAAGGAGGGAGAGATTCCAGGGCAGAGGGTGCTGAAGAGATAAGATTTGGTAATGGTTAAATACTGTGGCAGTTAATGTAATGAGATGTTACTACACCATAACAATCAATGAATTTGAACATGATGTTTGGAAGTGAAAGGTGGTCACAGATTGAGCATCAATTCTTAAGGATATAGGAATAAAAGGTCTCCGAGTGCCAGGGGCAAGGCATATAGCATATAATCCCAAAAGATACCCTCAGGTAATTTACATCAAGTTGCCATTACTAAGTTTCCATATTGGATTCAAAAGGAAAAGTTTCAGAATTATACATCTGTATGTATGTATTCTGTTTATGCACTCTGGAAGATTATTAATTTTAGAAATTATTCTCTCCATGTGTCTCTGTTTCTATCTCTCAAAGCTCTCAGAGTTCTAATTCCCATACCCATACGCTTAAGGGGAAAAAAGTATGGCTGCCCTTCTTACTCTCTCACCTCACAAGTAAAGAAATGCTGAGATCCTGCAGTGTTGTGAATTGAGATGTGAATTGCCTGACCAACACATGTGCCTCGTATTTTGTCTTCTAAATATCTTCTAAATTTGTGTCCATTCTTCCCAAGGATGTATGGAAGCATATTTAAAAAATTTCCTTTGTAGTTTCTTGAGAAATATTAAGAATTATTTTTCTCTAATCTTTCCTTTAGAAAAGTGGGAAGAACAAAAAAAACCCTAAGACTGTCCTTTGAAATGGGGTTAGAGTGATAATCAAACTTCATTCTGGTCTATAAGATCATTGCCTCCCCCCCTGAAATGATTGGCTCCATGACCCACCTATGGCTCAAGTCTTCCCTTTTGAAATTCAAGGTTTGAAATTCAAACAAAATATTGTTCATTGGTGGGGAAGTGGTCCAGGAAGGAACTGAGTCTTCTGGAATGTTAACCCCAAACTTCCTTGCTTTTCACTCATAATTCTACTGGCTAGCTTCCAACCTTATCATTCAATAGAAACTGCCCTCTCCAAAATTACCAATGATGTCTTTTAATTGCCAAATATAGTAGCCTTTTTTCCAATCCTCCTTCTGCTCATCTTCTCTGCAGGCTTTGAGGCTATTGATATTCTCTACTTTCTAGGTTCCCATGACACTACTCTATCCTGTGTCCTGCTACCTTGCAAGTCTATTCTTTTTCAGTCTCCTTTCCTAAATTTTCATTCATGTCTTTTGGTCATGTGTGAGTCAGGGGCCTATAGTGCATAATAATAATTTAAAAAATTCCTTAATTGGCTGCTGAGCCGGAAGTAATAACTCCGGGGCTTCTGAGGTAGAATTGCGCGAAGCTACATTCAAACCCAGGTCTGTCTCTCTGAGTAGACCCAGCACTCTGCCATCCACTTTGCCATCTAGTGGTCTTCCTCCTGCTATTACAATGCAAGAGGCTGAGGCAAGAGCTGAGACAGGGAGGATGGCTTCAGGGAGAATGGTCCTTTGTGGTGAAGAGGAATGGAACAGCATCAATCCTTGGGGCACAACAGAGTGCTCAAGAGGAGGAGGGTTGCAAAAAGGCTCACAAAGAGAGAAAAAGACTTCCAAGGGCCAGAAGTTGGGAGGGACTCCACCGCCTCGGGCGATCTCCACTTAGTTGCCTCACTACACTACCATTTCTAAGTTTATGAGCATTCTCATCAAGTGCACGGCAGAATAGAAATATTATTTTGTAACTACTGCTTAGCACAATGACTGATACACAGAAGGTGCTTAATGTTTATTGATTATTGATTATTGTGGTTGTTTTGGTAACATGGCTAAAACAAACCCACAAAAACTAAATGAGGTTACTTGCTGATCATTTAATGGAGAGCAAAGGGGAGGGGGACTCAAGAGTTAGTTGTGGTTTTTTTTTTGGGGGGGGGGGAGTTGACCAGAGTATAACTCCCTCCCCTCTCCTCCAACATGAGGTATCAATTGGCCATTTCAGGACCCAAAATGTCCCTGAGAATTCAGGTTGGAGAAGTGAAATCAAAAAAGGAACTATACTGAAAAAAGGTGACAGTCTGGATAAGGGTGCAGAGCAGATTATAGTCAATGAAGGGAGTATGTGTTATCCAAAAAGGGAGTATGCTTTATCTAAACTCGGCTTGCAAAGAAGCACCAATAAATAGCCCTAGAGTCTTTTCTCCACCATCCCTTCTCTAAGGGAGACTGATTCCTGCTAGAAAGGGAGCAAGAGATTAGAACCATAAGGCTGTTCTCAAAGAGAGAGGGTACTGGGCTAAAGTTGTATAGGTGTATAAAAACCCTCCGAAATATCATTAGTTTACAAGAAATAATTTCTAGGTTCACATTGTTCTCTTGAGTGCTATCCTTTCAGAAGAAAGTCCTAACTTCCTTTCCACCAAATGTTTACTTCTAATGACATGTAGAGAATAAGTTCTTTGCTGGTTGCTTCAGCATATCAACAATCTTTTAAAAAAAAAAAAAAAAAAAAAAAAAGGACTTAGGGACAAGATTGAAGAATTAGTAAAGATCCACCCTCATCTTCCAAGTCCATCTAAGATTGGACATTTATTAAATTAGAAACAGAAAACTGAATTCTGTAAACTCTTCCATTTCTTTCTTTACTCAAGTTGCCTATCCCTTCCCTATTTTCTTAAGTACGGTTTTTAATCATTTTAAGCTGATCATTGATGAAAAAGCCCATTTTATGAGAACATTTGTACTTTTATATAGATGCCATATATCTTCAGGTCAAAGAATACCACGATCTCAGGAGAATCAAAACCAAAGGACAAAGGAGATATACTAGATGAGGTTAAGTAGAAATGTGACCAATCTTGATTTGGGGGCACGAAATGGCATAAAAGATATTGAAGGATATGTATGAATAGACCAGGAGATAAAAATCTTAAAGTGCCATAGAAATGTCAGTTATTATTGTTGCTATTATTGTGTTTCTCGGTAAAAATTCCTTTCTAATATTCTGAAAACTGGTAGTGATCAAGGGCCAGGGACCCTGTTAACTGTGGGCACTTGCAGGAGAGCAGAATCTCTGGTTTCAGTTCTGGGGCAGAGAGGACAGCTGTAATTTGTAGCTACCCAAAGGAGCAAGATCATTTGCAGGATAGTGTGGCTGGGAGCTTCAGCTGTGGCTTGGGAGTGAAGAGGAGAGCCCAAAGTTGGACTCCAAATGAAAAGACCTGAGGCTTGGAGTATCATTCCCCATGTCTCAGGATTACAACTTGATTACACTAATAGCTGTGAAAAACAAAATAAATAAAAATCAGTAAGCAAAAGAAAAAAGAACCCAATGACATATAGCTACTATGAGGATAGAGAAGATCTGGAATCATATTCAGAGGCAGATATCAGAGCTAAAAAAAAGTTACTAAATTTTAAATGGGAAACGACAAATGATCCCAAGCTCAAAAAGTTCTTAAGAACTTAAAAAGTCTTTAAAAAAATAAGAGAGATTGAGGGAAAATCAGGAAAAAAAGAGCAATCCAAGAAAATTATGAAAAGAAAATCAACCAACTAGAAAAAATTAAAAACTTAAGGAAGAAAATAATTTTTAGAAAATTAGAATTGGGCAAGGGAAGCTACTGACATTCTAAGACAGCAAGGAATTATAAACAAAATTGAAAAATTGAAAAACAGAAGAGAAAGTAAAACATCTCACCAAAAAAACAATAAATCAAGGAGAAATAATATAAGAATAGCTGGCCTACTTGAAAATTACAATTTAAAAAACGAATCTTGAAACAATATTACAAGAAATTATCAAGGAAAATGTCATGAAATTCTAGAACAAGAAGGCAAAGTAGAAATAGAAAATATCCCCTGATCACTATCTGAAAGAGATTCCAGGAGGAAAACTTACAGGAATATCATAGCCAAATTTCAAAGCTCCCAGGTTAAGGAGAAAATATTGGAAGCAACAAGAAAAAAAAATTTTAATGTCATGGAGCTACAAAAAAGGGTCATATAAGACCTAGCAGCTATTATGTTGAAAGACTGAAGGTTTGAGAATTCTATATTCCATAAAGCAAAAGAAGTGAGTTAAAATCAAGGGTAACTTACCCAGCAAAGTTAAGTATAATTCTAAATGAAGAAAATGGATAGTTAACAAACTCAAAAACTTTCAAGATTTTTGTGACAAAAACCTTAGAACTCTAAAATTAGACATATAACATCTAGGAGAATATAAGGTAAAAATTAAAGACCAATTAGGTCAAATTGTTTACTTCATATATTGAAAACATTAGTGAAGTGAAAATATTAGCATTTTAATGATTGTTAGCATTAATAGGATAATATGAAAGAAACACATGGACTGAGCTGAGTATGATAGGGTTGATTCTAAAAAAAAATAAAGCTGTGTAGGGAGAGATAAAATGGAGTAATTACTTCATACAAATGAGGCATAAGAGGAAAAACTGATACAAAAGAAGCTAGTAGAGAACAGAGTAAGTGGTACTGGAACTTTACTGTTACTGGGAATGGGTTAAAGAGGGAACAACACATGCACATATGTATGATCTATATAGACAGACATAGATATAGATAGAAATATCTAGAAGAGTATAAAAACTTCCAAATTCAGAAAGAAATAAGAGAAGAAGGGGGTAAGGTGTGGGAAGAGGATGAGAGAGGGACTCTTAGAAGGGTAGGCAGGTTAAGGAATAGGAGGACAAAGTAAGCGGGTAGAAGTAAACAGAAGAGTAAAAAGGGACAAGGTAAACAGGATAAGAAGGACAGTGAGGAAAATGGGAAGAAGGAAAATACACAGAAAGTAATTATAGCTTAGAATGTGAATGGGATGAATAGTGAATGGAAACAGCAGATTAAAATTTTAAATTCAACAATATGTTGTTTTCAAGAAGTATTATAAAACTGAGAAACACACGTAAAGATAAAATATAGGGCAGATGTAGAATTTAATATGTAAACAGAAGCAGAGATAGTAATCACATTCTCAAAGTTAAAATAAATTTAATCAATAGTGTTGATCAGAGAAATGCAAATCAAGACAACCCTGAGATACCACTTCACACCTGTCAGATTGGCTAAAATGACAGGAAAAGTTAATGATGAATGTTGGAGGGGTTGTGGGAGGGCTGGGACACTGATGCATTGTTGGTGGAGCTGTGAACGGATACAGCCATTCTGGAGAACAATTTGGAGCTATGCTCAAAAAGTTATCAAACTGTGCATACCCTTTGACCCAGCAACATTTCTATTGGGCTTATATCCCAAAGAAATCATAAAGGAAGGAAAAGGCCCCACATGTGCAAGAATGTTTGTGGCAGCCCTTTTTGTAGTGGCTAGAAACTGGAAACTGAATGGATGCCCTTCAATTGGAGAATGGCTGAATAAATTATGGTATATGAATACTATGGAATATTATTGTTCTGTAAGAAATGACCAGCAAGATGATTTCAGAAAGGCCTGGAGAGACTTACATGAACTGATGCTGAGTGAAATGAGCAGAACCAGGAGATCATTATACACGGCAACAACAGTACTATATGACGATCAATTCTGATGGACATGGCTCTCTTCAACAATGAAATGTTTCAAACCACCTCCAATTGTTCACCGAAGAAAGCCATATACACCCAGAGAGAGGGATGTGAAATGTGGACCACAACATAACATTCTCATACTCCTTGATTGATGTTTGCTTACATTGTGTTTCCTTTATCTGATATATCGTTTGTGTAGATAAGATTTTTCTTGCACACCAATGATAAGTTTGGAAATATGTATACATATATTCGATTTGCCAATATTTTAACATAATTAACATGTAGTGGATATCCTGCCATCTAGGGGAGGGGTGGGGAGTTGGGGGGAAAAATTTGTAACGGAAAGCTATGTAAGGGTTATTGTTGAAGAATTACCCACACATATGTTATGCAAATAAAATAAAAAATTAAAAAAAAATTTAATCAATAGTGAAAAATGTGGAACTACACTATATGTCAGCAATAATATTGTTTTAGCCATTTTGAAATAACTAGACAGTGCAAAGTGCCTGAGTATATACCTGTCAAAACACATGGGAACTATATGAACGTAAATTTAAAAAAAAAAACACTTTTTAAAATTTTATACAAATAAACTCAGATTTAAATAATTGCTATTAAATAATTGAAATTAATTGTTCATGGGTATGTAAAGCCAATATGTTTTAAATGACAATTTTACCTATTTATTAAATGTCATCCCTATTAAATTACTAACGATTATTTTACTGAGTTAGACAAAAATAACAACAAAATTCATTTGGAAGAACAAAAGATCAGGATCTTCAAAGAAACCAGGGGAAAAAGATGTAAAGGAAATAGACCTAGTAGTATCAGACCTTAAACTCTATTATAAGGTAAGAGCATTGTAGAAGCTTAAAAGGATAATTTTGATGATTTTAAATTAAAATCTTTTTGTATAAACAAAACCCATGTAGCCAAAAATAGAAGAAATAGACTTATGAAGGAAGATGCAATCCACATTCAGAGAAACAGATGATAAGAGGAAATAAGTATGGTCTTAAACATATGTGTACAAGTGTATGTTTATAGATATCTATGTATATGTATACACATACACACACATATACACACATATATATTCACTTTAATTGTAGCCTCCTTTAGGGTAGAGGAGAAAAAAATAAAGTTAAAAACTGCACAGCAGCAAACAAAAGAAAACCAACAGGAATGCAAAGAAAACCTGGGCAGCTTTGAAAACAATGGGTAGGGGGTAAGGTCAAGATGGTGGAGAGGACACATACTTCTTTCTGATCTTCTCCCACAACTCTCACACTAATTAGCAAATCTAGTCTCTGAATTAGCTCTGGACTGGCAGAACCCACGAATATTGGGAGTGTAACAAATTACCAGCAGAAGATAATTTCCAAGCTCCTCAGAAAAAGTCTGTTTCAATCAGGCACAGAGGGAGATGGGTCAAGCGCAGGAAGACTGAGCATAGATGCAGAATGTAGAAAGCTCAGACCCTGGTGGATTGGACTCTTTGGGAAGAGAATCTACAGAGGGAATCTACAGTAGTGCTGGCAACTTTACCCTGGTTACAAGCCAGTAGATCAGCAAAGCAGTTATAAAACATTCAACACAAACACAAAAGGTAAATAGTGAGCCCCCAAAAGCCAGAATTCCATGAGCCATGTCCACCCAGCACCAGAAGTGAGTCAGCACTGTTCCAAGACAGCCATTGCCGCTTGTAGAGGAAGCTTAGACAACCCCCATTGTCCTAAAAGCAGATCTCAGCTTTTAAAAAAAAAAAAAAAGAGTAAAAAAGAGGCAGCTAGGTAGCGCAGTGGATCTGGCCTGAAGACAGAAGGACCTGAGTTCAAATCTGGTCTCAGACATTTAACACTTCCTAGCTGTGTTACCCTGGGCAAGTCACTTAACCCCAATTGCCTCAGCCAAAAAAAAAAAAATAGCAAAAAGAACTCTAACCATAGATAGTTTTTTATGATGAAAGAGAACAGATTTCAAACCCTGAGGAGACTAAAAGCAGATCATCTCCAGATGAAGCCACAAAAGGTGATACAAATTGGTCACCATCACACAAGGCTCTCCTAGAAGAAATTTAAAAGGATCTTAATAGAAAAGATAGAAGAAAAATGGAGAATGGAAATGAAAACTTTGCAAGAGGGTTTGGGAAAGGAAACACAGAAATTATCTGAAGAAAATTCACTATAAAATAGACTTAGTGAAATGGGAAAAGCATATAATTCATTAAAAATAGATTTGACAAAATGGAAAAAGAGAACAACTGAAAAATGGAATTTGTGAAATGGAAAAAGAAAATAACTCCTTAAAAACAAAATTTATGAAATGGAAAAAAAAATCCATAGAACAAAATAACTCATTTAAAAATTCAATTGGGCAAATAAAAAAAGAAGTAAAAAAAAAGTAAATGAAAATAATTCACTAAAAATCAGAACTAAACAAATGGAAATGAATGACTCAATGAGACATCAAGAATCAATAAAACAAAACCAAAAAAATGAAAAAATAGAAAAAATGTAAAATACCTATTTGGGAAAACAACTGACCTGGAAAATAGATCTAGGAGAGACAAACTAAGGCTTAATGGATTTCCTGAAAACCATGATAAAAAAAAAGCCTACACACTATTTTTCATGAAATCATCAAAGAGAACTGCCCTGATGTCATAGAATCAGAAAGTAAAATAGCCATTAAAAGAATTCACCAAACACCTCCTGAAAGCGACCCCAAAATTAGAACTCAAAGGAATATTGTGGCTAAATTTCAGAACTATTGGACCAAGAAAAAAATATAACAAGCAGCCAGAAAAAAACAATTCAAATACCAAGAAGCCACAATAAGGATTACCCAGGACCTTCCACCTTAAAGGATCAAAGGACCTGGAATTTGATATTCCAAAAGGCAAAGGAACTTTTAATGCAGCCAAGAATCAACTACCCTGCTAAACTGAGCATTTTCTTTCAGGGGAGAAATTGACATTCAATCAAAATGGTGAATTCCATTTATTTTTAATGAAAAGACCAGAGCTAAACAAAAAAATTTGACCTCCAAAAATAGAACTCAAGAGAAGCATAAAAAGGTAAAAAGAAAAGAACTCTTAAGAACTGTATTTCTATTATGGGTATACACAGAGACTGAAGTATACCTGCACTCTCTATGTATACCCATATTTGACTTTACTGTTATAATAATATAAAAAAGAAACTAGAGGTGGAAAGGGGATTGTACTGGAAAAAGGGAAAAGTGGAGGTAAAATGAGGGAAATTACATCTCAAGAAGAGGTAAAGAAAACCTATTATAAATGAAGTAAAGAAAGGAGGGGATGAACATTGTGTGAATCTTACTCTCATCAGATTTGGTTCAAAGAGAGAATATTAGGCATATTTGCTTTCATAGAGAAACTTCTCTTACCTTATAGAAAAGAGGGAGGGGAAAAGGGAAGGGGTAGGCTGAATGGAAGGGAAAACAGAAATAGTAGGAGAAAGGTTTAGGAAAGAGGGGGACTCTAAAGGGGGAGAGTTGCTTGTGACAAGTAGTGCTAATAAGCAAAATACTAGGGAGAAGAGAAAGGGGAAAAGGAAAGAGAAAAGTATAAGTTGAGTTAATAAGATGGCAGGAAATACAGAATTAGTAGTTTTAACTGTAAATGTAAATGGGGTGAACTCTCCTATAAAGCAGAAATGGATAGCAGACTGGATTAAAAGCCAGAATCCTACAATATGTTGTTTACAAGAAACACATTTAAAGCAGAGTGACACATATAGAGTAAAGGTAAAAGGCTGGAGCAGAATCTCTTATACTTCAGGTGAAGTAAAAAAAAAAATGCAGGAGTAGACATCCTGATCTCAGATCAAGCAAAAGCAAAAATTGATCTAATAAATAAGGATCTAATAAGGAAGGAAACTATATTTTGCTAAAGGGTACCATAGATAATGAAGCAATATCAATACTAAAGATATATGCACCAAGTGGTATAGTATCTAAATTTCTAAAGAAGAGCTGCAAGAAGAAATAGACAACAAAACTATAATAGTGGGAGATCTTGCTCTCTCAGAATTAGATGAATCAAACCACAAAATAAATAAGAAAGAAGTTAAGGAGGTAAATAGAATACTCAAAAAGTTAGAAATGATAGATCTTTGGAAAAAATTGAATGGAGAAAGAAAGGAGTATACTTTCTTCTCGGCATTCATGGAACCTCTACAAAAACTGACCATATGTTAGGATATAAAGACCTCAAAATCAAATGCAGAAAGGCAGAAATAGTAAGTGTATTTTTTTCAGACCACAATGCAATAAAAAATTGCATTCAATAAAAGACCAGGGGAAAATAGACCAAAAAATAATTGGAAACTAAATAATCTCATCCTAAAGAATGAATGGGTAAAACAGTAAGTCATAGACACAATTAATAATTTCATCCAAGAGAATGACAATAATGAGAAAACATACCAAAATTTGTGGGATGCAGCCAAAGCAGTAATAAGGGGAAATTTTATATCTCTAGATGCTTACTTGCCTAAAATAAAGAAAGAGAAGATCAGTGAATTGGGTTTGGAACTAAAAAAGCTAGAAAAGGAACAAATTAAAAACCCCCAATCAAATACCAAACTTGAAATTCTAAAAATAAAAGGAGAGATTAATAAAACTGAAAGTAAAAAAAAAAACCTATTAAATTAATAAATAAAACTAAAAGTTGGTTTTATGAAAAAAACCAACAAAATAGATGTTAGTTAATTTGATTAGAAAAAAGAAAGAGGAGGGGGCAGAGCCAAGATGGCGAACTGCAGACAGTGTTCTCTGTGAGCTCCTGAGACCTTCCCTCAGACCCAGACAAATTGAGCCTCCGAACTGGTTTTGGAGTGAGGACTCCACCAAACACTTGGACTACAATGCACTTCTATCAACAATCTATTTTGAAAAAACTTCAGAGAAGGTTAGCCTCAGGGGAAATCGGCTGTTGGTCCCGATCAGACGCAGCCGGGGCAGAAGTCAGGGCTGCGATAGAGGGGCGGATTTTAAGCACCCAGAAAGCCCCTGGGAGACGCCTGGGCCACTTTGCTCTGCTTGCGGGCAGGTGCTTTGGCAGATCTGCCTTTGGTAAAGGATGGATTGAGAGCAGCTGAAAACGTGGTCCTAGTGCAGATCTAGCTGGACCACCCTCAGACTGGAAGTCAACTCGGCAAACTGACCCAGGGCAAATACAAATTGTTGCAGTATTCCCTGCTGGTGACTGATACCTCAGCTCAAACCCATGAGTAAGAAGCAGAAGAGAGCTCTCACCATAGACAGCTTTTATGGAGAAAAAATAGAGAAGTCCCCAGATCCTGAGATTCTGAAAACAATCCCAGATGAAGCCACAAAGGCAGACTTAAGTTGGTCTCCCTTCCAGAAGGCTTACCTGGAAGATTGCATTAAGAATCTCAAAAGAGAGCTAGAAGAAGAATGGGGCAATAAATTGAGATTAGTGCAACAGAAATATCAAAAACTGGAAAATAGGACTGGTGAATTGGAAAAAGAAAACAATTCACTGAAAAACAAAATTGGTGAATTGGAAAAAGATAACAATTCACTGAAAAACAAAATTGGTGAACTGGAAAAAGACAACAATTCACTGAAAAATAAAACTGGCAAAATGGAAAAAGAATTCATTGAATCAAGAAATTCAATTGCCCAGCCACAAAAGGAGCTAAAAAAGATAAATAAAGGAAATAATACTTTAAAAATTAAAATTGAACAAATAGAAATAAATGACTCAATAAGACTTCAAGAATCAGTCAAATAAAAACAAAAAAATGAAAAAATAGAAGAAAATATGAAATATCTCCTAGGAAAAACAACTGACTTGGAAAAACAGATCCAGGAGAGACAATCTAAGGATTATCGGACTCCCTGAAAGCCATGATGAAAAAAAGAACCTGCCTGGATGCTATCTTCCAGGAAATCATGAAAGAGAATTGCCCTGATGTTTTAGAATCAGAAGGCAAAATTGGCATTGAAAGAATTCACCGATCACCTCCAGAAAGAGACCCCAAAATTAAAACCCCAAGGAATATCGTGGCCAAATTTCAGGACTATCGCACCAAGGAAAAGATATTGCAAGCAGCTAGAAAGAAACAGTTCAAATACCAAGGAACTGTAATTAGAATTACACAAGATCTGTCAGCTTCCACATTAAAGGATCGAAGGGCCTGGAATCAGATATTCTGAAAGGCAAAAGAACTTGGATTACAGCCAAGAATAAGTTATCCAGCTAGAATGAGCATCATCTTCCAGGGAAGAAGATGGTCATTCAATGATACAGGAGAATTTCACCTATTTCTAATGAAAAGACCAGATCTGAACAAAAAATTTGACCTCCAAATAGAGAACTCAAGAGAAGCATAAAAAGGTAAAAAGGAAAACTCTTGAGAACTATATTTCTACTATAGGTATCCTTAAAGAATGGGGGTATAATTTGATTTTTCTTTGATAATAATGGAAAAGAAATTAGAGGTGGAAGGGATACCATACTGAAAAAGAAAAGGGGGGGAGGAGGCAAAATAAAGTAAAAATAAAGGAGGTAAAATAAGGCAAAATCTCATAAAGAGAAATAGAAGATCTAATATAATTGAGGGAAAGAAGGGAGGGTGATGAGTATTGTGTAAATCTTACTCTCATTAGATTGGACTCTAAGAGAGTATATTGGACACATTTGGCTTCAAAGAAAGGCCTGACCCTCCTTGTGGGAAGGTGGGAGGGAAAGGAGAAAAGGAAAGGGATAAACTAATAGAAGGATTAGGGGAAAGGTATAAAGGGGAGGGAGGGACTCTAAAAGTGGGAGAACTATTGGTGGAAGGTGGTCATCAAAAACAAAGTACTGGGGAGGGGAGAAGGGAGAGAGGGGAAAGGGAAGAGAAAATCATAACTCTGGGTAAATAAGATGGCAGGGAATACAGATATAGTTATTTTAACTGTGAATGTGAATGGGATGAACTCTCCCATAAAACAGAAGCGGGTAGCAGACTGGATTAAAAGCCAAAATCATACAATATGTTGTTTACAAGAAACACATCTAAAACATAAAGACACATACAGAATGAAGGTAAAGGGCTGGAGTAGGATCTTCTATGCTTCAGGTGAACAAAGAAAGGCAGGGGTAGCAATCCTTATCTCAGATCAAGTAAAAACAAAAATAGATCTAATTAAAAGAGATAAGGAAGGAAACTATATTTTACTAAAGGGTACCATAGACAATGAAGCAGTATCAATACTAAACATATATGCACCAAGTGGTATAGCATCCAAATTCCTAGAGGAGAAACTAACAGAGATGCAAAGAGAAATAGACAGTAATACTATACTAGTGGGGGATCTCAACCTTGCTCTCTCAGAATTAGATAAATCAAACCACAAAATAAACAAGAAAGAAGTTAGGGAGGTAAACAAAAGGCTAGAAAAGTTAGGTATGATAGATCTCTGGAGGAAATTGAATGGTGATAGAAGGGAGTATACTTTTTTCTCAGGGGTTCATGGAACTTATACTAAAATTGATCATGTGTTAGGGCATAAAAACCTCAAAATCAAATGCAGAAAAGCAGAAATAGTAAATGCATCCTTCTCAGATCATGATGCAATAAAACTCACATGTAATATAAGGCCAGGAGAAAATAGACCACAAGTTAATTGGAAATTAAATAATCTAATCCTGAAGAATGAATGGGTGAAAGAGCAAATTATAGACACAATAGAAAATTTCATCCAGGAGAATGACAATAATGAGACAACATACCAAAATTTGTGGGACATGGCTAAAGCGGTTATAAGGGGTAATTTTATATCTCTAGATGCTTACTTGCATAAAACAGAGAAAGAAAAGACCAATAAACTGGGCTTACAATTTAAAAAGCTAGAAAAAGACCAAATTAAAAACCCTCAATTAAATACCAAATTGGAAATTCTGAAAATTAAAGGGGAGATCAATAAAATTGAAAATAAGAAAACTATTGAATTAATAAATAAAACTAAGAGTTGGTTTTATGAAAAAACCAACAAAATAGATAAGCCTTTAGGTAATTTGATTAGAAAAAGGAAAGAGGAAAATCAAATTGTTAGTCTCAAAAATAAGGGAGAACTTTCCTCCAATGAAGAGGAAATTAGAGTAATAATTAAGAGTTACTTTGCCCAACTTTATGCCAATAAATTTGATAATCTAAATGAAATGGAGGAATATCTACAAAAATATAGATTGCCCAGGTTAACAGAAGAGGAAATAAATTATTTAAATAGCCCCATTTTAGAAAAAGAAATAGAACAAGCTATTAATCAACTCCCTAAGAAAAAATCTCCAGGGCCAGATGGATTTACATGTGAATTTTACCAAACATTCAAAGAACAATTAATACCAATACTATATAAACTATTTGAAAAAATAGGGAAAGAAGGTGTAGTACCAAATTCCTTCTATGACACAGATATGGTGCTGATAGCTAAACCAGGTAGGGAGATAAGTGAGAAAGAAAACTATAGACCCATTTCCCTAATGAATATTGATGCAAAAATTTTAGATAAAATTCTAGCAACAAGATTACAGAGTCATCCCCAGGATAATACACCATGACCAAGTAGGATTTATACCAGGAATGCAGGGCTGGTTCAATATTAGGAAAACTATTAGCATAGTCAATTATATTAATAACCAAATTAATAAAAACCATATAATTATCTCAATAGATGCAGAAAAAGCCTTTGATAAAATCCAACACCCATTCCTATTAAAAACACTGGAGAGTATAGGAATAAATGGGCTTTTCCTTAAAATGATTAGTAGTATCTACTTAAAACCTTCAGCAAACATCATATGTAATGGAGTCAAACTAGAACCATTCCCAATAAGATCAGGAGTGAAACAAGGCTGTCCACTGTCACCATTATTATTTAATATTATCTTAGAAATGTTAGCTTTGGCAGTAAGAGAAGAAAAAGAGATTAAAGGAATTAGAGTAGGTAATGAGGAAACCAAACTATCACTCTTTGCAGATGACATGATGATATACGTAGAGAACCCTAAAGACTCAACTAAAAAACTACTAGAAACAATTCACAACTTTAGTAAAGTTGCAGGATACAAAATAAATCCACTTAAATCATCAGCATTTTTATATATTACCAACAAAGTTCAGCAGCAAGAGATACAAAAAGAAATTCCATTCAAAATAACTGTTGATAGTATAAAATATTTGGGAATTTATCTGCCAAGGGAAAGTCAGGAACTATATGAACTAAACTACAAAACACTCTCCACACAAATAAAATCAGACCTAGTCAATTGGAAAAACTTAAAATGCTCATGGGTAGGCCGAGCAAATATAATAAAAATGACAATACTACCCAAACTAATTTACTTATTTAGTGCCATACCAATCAAACTCCCAAGAAATTATCTTACAGATCTAGAAAAAATAGTAGCAATTCATTTGGAAGAACAAAAGGCCAAGAGTTTCAAGAGAATTAATGAAAAAAAAAGACTGATGATGATGGACTTGCTGTACCAGATCTAAAACTATATTACAAAGCAGCGGTCATCAAAACTATTTGGTACTGGCTAAGAAATAGTCGATCAGTGGAATAGAATCACAAGACAAACTAGGCAATAACTATAGCAATTAAGTCTTTGATAAACCCAAAGACCCCAGCTTCTGGGATAAGTACTCACTATTTGACAAAAACTGCTGGGAAAACTGGAAACTAGTGTGGAAGAAATTAGGGCTTGATCCACATCTAACATCACATACCAAGATAAGATCTAAATGGGTTCATAATCTGGATATAAAGAGTGATATTATAAGTAAATTAGAGGAACATAATATAGTTTACCTCTCAGACCTATGGAGATGGAATAAATTTATGTCCAAAGAAGAACTGGATCTCCTAATTGAAAACCAGATAGATAATTTTGACTATAGTAAGTTAAAAAGTTTTTGTACAAACAAAACCAATGCAATCAAGATTAGGAGGGAAGCAATAAATTGGGAAATCATCTTTACATTTAAGGGTTCTGATAAAGGTCTCATCTCTAAAATATATAGAGAATTGTCTCATATTTATAAAAATTCAAGCCATTCTCCAATCGATAAATGGTCAAAGGATATGAACAGACTATTTTCAGAGGATGAAATTAAAACTATTTGTAGTCATATGAAAAGGTGCTCCTAATCACTATTGATAAGAGAAATGCAAATCAAGACAACCCTGAGGTACCACTACACACCTGTCAAATTAGCTAAAATGACAGGAAAAGTTAATGATGAATGTTGGAGGGGATGTGGGAAGGCTGGGACACTGATGCATTGTTGGTGGAGCTGTGAACGGATACAGCCATTCTGGAGAACAATTTGGAGCTATGCTCAAAAAGTTATCAAACTGTGCATACCCTTTGACCCAGCAACATTTCTATTGGGCTTATATCCCAAAGAAATCATAAAGGAAGGAAAGGGCCCCACATGTGCAAGAATGTTTGTGGCAGCCCTTTTTGTAGTGGCTAGAAACTGGAAACTGAATAGATGCCCTTCAATTGGAGAATGGCTGAACAAATTATGGTATATGAATGTTATGGAATATTATTGCTCTGTAGGAAACGACCAGCAGGACGATTTCGGAGAGGCCTGGAGAGACTTGCATGAACTGATACAGAGTGAAATATGCAGAACCAGGAGATCATTATACACGGCAACAACAATACTATATGACGATCGATTCTGATGGACATGGCTCTCTTCAACAATGAAATGTTTCAAACCACTTCCAATTGTTCACTGAAGAAAGTCATATACACCCAGAGAGAGGGATGTGAAATGTGGACCACAGCATAACATTCTCATACTTTTGATTGATGTTTGCTTACATTGTGTTTCCTTTATCTGATATGTCTTCTGGGTAGATACGATTTTTCTTGCACAACAATGATAAGTTTGGAAATATGTATACACATATTTGATTTGCCAAATATTTTAACATAATTAACACATAGTGGATATCCTGCCATCTAGGGGAGGGGTGGGGAGTTGGGGGGAAAAATCTGTAACAGAAAGCTATGTAAGGGTTAATGTTGAAAAATTACCCATATATATGTTTTGCAAATAAAATAAAATTAAAAGAAAAAAAGAAAAAGGAAAGAGGAAAATCAAATTGTTAGTCTCAAAAATGAAAAGGGAGAACTTTCCACAAATGAAGAGGAAATCAGAGTAATAATTAGGAGATACTTTGCCCAACTTTATGCCAATAAATTTGATAGCCTAAATGAAATGGAGGAATACCTACAAAAATATAGATTGCCCAGATTAACAGAAGAGGAAATAAGTTACTTAAATAGTCCCATTTTAGAAAAAAAAAATAGAACAAGCTATTTGTCAATTCCCTAAGAAAAAATCTCCAGGGCCAGATGGATTTACATGTGAATTCTACCAAACATTTAAAGAACAATTAACTCCAATATTATATAAACTATTTGAAAAAATAAGGAAAGAAGGACTCCTACCGAATTCCTTTTATGACATAGACATGGTACTGATACCTAAATACCTAAATGAAAACAGAGAAAGAAAATTATAGACCAATCTTCCTAATGAATATTGATGCCAAAATCTTAAATAAAATATTAGCAAACTGATTACAGAAAGTCATCCCTACGATAATACATCATGACCAAGTAGGATTTATACCAGGAATGCAGGGCTGGTTCAGTATTAGGAAAACGATTAGCATAATTGACTATATCAATAATCAAGTTAACAAAAAACATATGATTATCTCAATAGATGCAGAAAAAGCATTTGATAAAATCCAACATCCATTCCTATTAAAAACACTAGAGAATATAGGAATAAATGGACTTTTCCTTAAAATAGTCAGTAGCAGCTAGTTAAAACCATATGCTAGCGTCATATGTAAAGGTGATAAACTGGAACCACTGCCAATAAGATCAGGAGTGAAATAAGGATGCCCACTATCACCATTACTATTCAAAATTGTATTAGAAATCCTAGCTTTGGCAATAAGACAAGAAAAAGAAATTAAAGGAATTAGAGTAGGTCATGAGGAAACCAAATTATCACTCTTTGCAGATGATATGATGGTAAACCTAGAGAAACCTAGAGAATCTACTAAAAAACTATTAGAAATAATCTACAATTTGAGCAAAGTCACAAGATACAAAATAAATCCACATAAATCATCAGCATTTTTATACATCACTAACAAAATCCAACACCAAGAGATACAAAGAGAAATTCCATTTAAAATAACTGTCGATAGTATAAAATATTTGGGAATCTATCTGCCAAGGGAAAGTCAGAAACTTTATGAGCAAAACTACAAAACACTTTCCACACAAATAAAGTCATATCTAAACAATTGGAAAATATCAAGAGTTCTTGGATATGTAAAACAAATATAAAATAGATGACAATACTACCTAAACTAATCCAATTATTTAGTGCTATACCAAACTCCCAATAAACTATTTTACTGACCTAGAAAAAATAACAAAATTCATCTGGAAGAACAAAAAGTCAAAAATTTCAAGGGAAAAAGAAAAGAAAGAAAGAAAGAAAGAAAGAAAGAAAGAAAGAAAGAAAGAAAGAAAGAAAGAAAGAAAGAAAGAAAGAAAGAAAGAAAGAAAGAAAGAAAGAAAGAAAGAAGGAAAGAAAGAAAGAAAAAGAAAAGGAAGGAAAGAAAGAAGGAAGAGAAATAAGGGAAGGAAGAGAAGAAAAAAGGAGAAAGAAAAGAAAATTGGTGATGGTGAATGAAATCAAAATAAAAGATAATTAGGGACAGTGAATTAGTGCCTCTCCTAGCGGCCAGTCACAGGAATGGCAGAATATCAGAACTACTAAAACCTGCAGAGTAAGGAAATCCAGAAACTGGATCTCTGTTTCACAAAGAAGCAGAAAGGAAAGAGTTTCAGGGTCTCAGCAGACATGGGAGTAGGGCGGGGGCTTGAGCTTGTCTGTGGAAGGGAAGAGCTAGAAGCTTGGTAAGAGAATCCAAACCTCTCCTCCCTCCTTCCCTCCTTTCCTCCTTTCCTCTCTCCCCCCCTTCCCTCCCTCCCTCCCTCACCTCTCTCTCTCCCTTCCTTCCTCCCTTCCCACAAGTTTCATTTTTCTTCCTCTAGCTCCTCCATCTATGCTGTTAAGAGATTTTTTTTCTAAAATAGAGAAGTAAATGCTTCCACCTTCTTTCATTTATGCCATTCCTGCCTTCTATAAAGCTGTGGTGGATAGAGTGCTGGACCTGGAATCAGGAAAAGCTCTGTTCAAATCCAGCCTCAAACACTCATTCCTGTGTGACCTTAAACTCTGGCTCAGTTTTCTCAAGTGTAAAACAGGATCATAATGGCACCTACTTCCCAGGATTGAGAATCCCAGGATGAGCATACCTGTAAAGTATTTAGCACAGTACCAGGCACACAATAGATAATAAATGGGTCTTCCCTTTCTCCCTTGCCCTTGAATAACTCCTCAGTCAGATGATCTCTCAGAAGCCCAACTACTCTTCCTAGGACTACAATTTCTGGGCATGTATCTGGAGATCCTCACACTTGTATCCAAGTACATCACCATATAAAATGTCAAAGAAAGGAGAAGAGTTTGGCCATGAGGATTTAGACCTGTGGAGAAGATGAGGAGGAAGATGCCTCTTTCTGTGCCTGGAGATCAATGAGGGTACATAGGAGTGATTTGGGGACATCCATAGCATGTTCTTAATGGGGCACTAGAGAGACCCTTATTGTGTGGGTTGGGGCTTCAGCCTGGGAGGGACAGAATGACCTGGGGCAGCATCTTTGGTGCTCCCACACCTGGGCATCCTACTGTTAACACTGACTCAGATTCTCTAATCAGAGGTCATCTGGATGAATCTGAGCTCTTGGTGGGGGAGGGGTCTGACTCCTGTGTCTTTCCCCACTTCCTCTCCTGTTGGGTTAAGTCTCATATATGACAGTGGGGGGGGGGGTGTATCTCCTTAGATAAATCCTTTCTTTCTCTTGGGATCCTCCAGAGCTCCAGAACAGGAATTTCCCATTCCCTTCCCCCAACCCCTAAAACTGACTGCCTTTATCTGTCCCTCTCACTCCCTCCTCCCTGGTACCTTCCTTCCTTTCTAATTGTTGATCAGAATGTCTTGTCCACTTTGACAAAAAAAGGGAAAAAAGATGGGAGAGTTCCAGGAATTGTTTTTCAGTCACTGCTTGGGGCAAAGTTGCTTGCCCCTCCTGGTTGGTGAGGAGCCAATCTGCTCTTCCTCCAACCCCTCCCCCTCTTCCTACATTTCCCCTCATCCCTCTACAAAGGGAAAAAAAAAAAAAAAAGAAAAACTGCATTGCCATCACTTATCTTCTGCTGATGGAGCAGACTCTGTAGCTGGCTGTCTAAATGACTCCACCAGGCACCTCTCTTGCTGATATATACATGCTGATAGGATCATGGATATAGTAGATTTCCAAATAGAAGGGAAGTATACCCAGAACAGGTCAGAACACGCAGACGTTGCAAGCAGCTAAAATGGTCAGATCTAAAGATCTTCCCTCCTCTGGGAAAGGATGGGACAGGAAGGACAAGGCAAGCCACAGTTAAGGTTTCTTATGAAGAGAAATACTGAGGAGCAGGCCATCAGATGAATGGGAAGGAGTAGGGAGATGTCCCATTGCCCTCCCCCCAAACAATGTGGCATGATTGACAATAGGCTGCTGTGGGAATCTTTGTGAAAAAGCCCAAGGAGACAACATCATCACTTCTCTTCACTAATGGTCCCTCTGGGGCTAGAGGGAGAATGGGGAGGTTTAAGGGATCCCAGAATCAAAGCTAGCGACTTTCAGCTGTGGTTTGTGTGCACTGAGTTCGAGGCAGGAACCTCTGTGGCTTTTAGTTTCCTCACCAGCCAAACAGGGATAGCAACCTCTGTCCTCCCATCTCAGGGGTATCATAAGGATGAAATGAGATCATGGATACAAAAGCTAAAGAAATCATTTCGCCTCTCTGGATTCAGTTTCCTCATCAGAAAAATAAGAGGGGTGGGTTGCCTGGTCCTTAGGGTACGTCCCCCATCCACCAGTATGCACTCTAGGTTCCACAATACAAGTGGAATGGAAGACTGGACAATAAGGGCCAGGTTTTCTGGCTTTATGTGGCGTGTTCTGCCGGCTGCCACCCATTTGAGGAGCCTGAAGGGCCAGCTTCTGGGATAATAACAATGGCTAGCATTTTTATAGAGTTTTAAGGTCTGCAGAGGACTTCACAGTTAGCTCAACCCTGTGAGGTAGATAGAAAAGCCAGAATATGTGTACATCATCTGAACTAGGGACAGGGCCCTCCATTAGGTGGCATTGCATACTCCCAGAAGTAAACTCGCTTCAGTAAGTAAGAATGCCCTTTTGCTGGGTGGGAGAGCAGACTGTGTGTACTGGAAGGACTTGGTCCCCCCACTCCCCAACCTTGGCCAGTTCCATACACATAGGATTACTAAGGTAGCCTGGCCTGGTGTGGAGGAAAGGATAAGAGTCTGAATCCTGGCTGTGCTATTCCAGCTGTGGACTTCTTAGCAGTTCCCAGTTTTCTCATTGTTAAAATGGTGGGGGGAGTTATAGCCTAGAGAATCTCAGAATTAGAATGGGCTTCACCTACCATCTAGTCCAATTCCAATCTGAGAATGCATCCCTTCCATGATATCTAGTAGGGTACAATGGAAAAGGGGTCTGGTTCTGGAATTAGAAAGCCAGGTTCAAATCCTGCCCCTGTGACACACTCCTGGGCAGCTTTAGACCTATGATCCCCAGATAAGTAAGAGTTCCTCCAGACTTTGCTTTAAATCACTCTCTATCAAGCAAGACCACTCATTCCACTTTTGGACAGCTCTCTCTTCTGAAAAGCAGTTCTTTATATTAAATCTAAATCTATTTGTGTGGAACATTGTTCTGTTTTCACTAAGCTCCTAAAGCATAAGTTTGGCCCTGTTAAATCCCTCCCCTCCCAACTCAATTCAATATACCCCAGTGGCTTATTATATCCAGGATCAAATGTAAAATTTGGTTTGGCATTTAAAGCCCTGTATAACCTGGCCCCTTCCTACCTTTTCATCTTTCTTACACTTGACTCCCTTGCACATACTCTGAGATCCAGTAACAACCTGCTTTTCATTGTCAGTCCCTTTTGCCTGGAATGCTCTCTCCATTCTCACCTCCACTGGCTTCCTTCAATTCTGAGCAAAAATCTCAGGTTTTCCAAAAAGCTTTTCCCAATCTTCCTTAATGTGAGAGCTTTCCCCTTTGAGATTACTGCATCTTGCCTCCCCATTAGAATATGAGCTTCTTGAGTTCAGGGACTGGTCTTGCCTTTCCTTGGTGTTTAGTAGTGTCTGGCAAATAACAAATACTTATTGACTGCCCTTTAGCTTTATCTGGAGTAAGTCTAAGGACTCTTCCAGATGATAATAGTTCAAATACTTGGAAACAGCTGGTTATTTTATTTGCTTCCTCTGGGTTAAACATCCTCAGCTCCTGCAGTCCTTCATATGGGCTGTTTTTCAAGTTACCTCCGAGTTCTGGTCAGCCTTGTCTAGAAATGCCCCAGCTTATCAATGTCTATCCTAAAATGCACCATCCAGACCACTGCATAATACTTCAAATGAAATATGAAAAATAATCTCCACAGATCAGAAAAGAAAATCTATATTTTAGTAAAGAGGAAGAGAAGAGATCCCTATTGTTGCAGTTCTGGGAGACACTGGAGGGCAAATGTGAAGAGAACTAGAATAAAATATCAATATTACCTCCCTTATTCTGGGTATTTTGTCTCTTAATGAAGCTTTTCTCCCTCTCATATCATACAGTTGACTCACAGAGTTAGCAATCTATTAAAATCTCCTAGATGTCTTGCACACAAACTTTTTTTTTTTTTTGCTGAGGCAATTGGGGTTAAGTGACTTGCCCAGGGTCACACAGCTAGGGAATGTTAAGTGTCTGAGACCAGATTTGAACTCAGGTCCTCCTGACTTCAGGGCTGGTGATCTATATACTGCTCCACCTAGCTGCCCTAGCACACAAACGTTTTACTAGCCATCACTTCTCCATTCTTTGATTTCTTAAATCCAAGGGTAGAACTTTATATTTAACCCTATTAAATAAATCAGTGTTATATCCTTGAGTATCTTTTTAGGTTATATTTTTACTAGGTTATCTTTTTGTCAAGTGTTGGATGTCCTATAAAGTGCCCGCTCTGGGTTAGGCCTATTCTACACTAGATAAAGAGTTCTGCACATAATGTCAAATTGGTTGATGAATTTTTAGTTTAGAGAAACTTTTCATCCTCTTCTATGATTTAACGGATGGATCTCTTGAAGGGGCAATAACGGAGAAATATGTTTTAAAAAAGTACCTGTAATTTTTTATTTTGAAAAGAGGCAAATAGATTATTTTGAAATAGCAAAGGGCTCTCCACTAGAACTTTCCCCCAAAATCACATGACCCATTAATAACTACTCTTTAAGTCCCATTATTCATCTACTTCTAAATCCTCTTAAAGTATACTACTATGTGGCCCATATCTCTCCACCTTGCCCACAAGAAAAGTATCAGAGATTTTGTCAAAAGTCTTATTAGTCATTTTTGGTGGCTCTGCCTCTAGAAAAAAAACACAAACTCCTCAGCCTAACATATATTCATCATTCCTTCACCATCTGACTCCAAACTACCATCTTAGACTCATTTCATATTATTCTCCTCCATGAATACTACATTTTAGCCAAACTGGACTATTAGCTATTTCTTGACTTTTGGTATACAATCTCTGTGAATTTTTCACAAGCTATTGCCCAATGTACTTCCTCCTCTTCTCCTAGAACCTTTGCTTTTTATGTAACACCCCCTCTGGGCTTACTCATTTAATCCTTACTCACTTGCAGAGTATGGAGTCCCTAGTGAGACAGATGCTACTTACTACCCTTCAGAGATCTAAGGCAACTTTGACAAGATGGGCTTTCTGTACTGTCACTCAAGAGTTCCCACTACTGAACTCTCCCACTGATTATCAATTAGTAATGTCAAATAGCTATTATAAACATCATTCACTATGCACGTATAGAAAGACAGGTGGTGTAAAATATGTAACCCAAATCAGAATATACTCTCCGAACACTCAAGTCACTGGAGAGAGGGAGCTCAAAAGTAAAGTAGAAATGCAGTGAGGTACATGTATAGAGAACATGTGGTAAAGAGAGATCATAGCTCTTGATTATTGGAGTCCTCTTCTTCCTTCATAGGATCCCCTTGTGATGTTTCAATTGGATATAGATACAGCTTTCTGCTGGGCTCCAAGGCTCAGAGTCCTTATAGCTGACATTTTTCTGTGTCTTGTGCTCTCCGAAGCTGCCTTTTCTCAGTGGGTCTACTTGGCCTTTGTTGTATCTTTTTTTCCTCCCACCTAAAATGGGTCAATAAAGGTATTTATAGTTTTTTGTAATACAAAACATGTTATTCTTGTGAAATTCAGTTAATTTTTCATAGGTAGTATATATCCAAGATATGTATATTGATGGATTAGCTCTATATTCTGCCAATACAATTGCATATCAAAATCTGGAAAATAAACCTTCTTCAACCACTTGGTTCGTCCAGTGTAGCTATTTAGGCCAGACTCTTTTGAGTAATTATGAATTTAGATCACTTGGCAACATTTAAGGGCTTGTTGCAATCAGTTATTATAGTGGAAAATTTCTTTGGCAAGCCAATACATCTCTTTATTATATGCCTTGCTTGATACTTCTAACCACAATATCATCAAAACTATTTTTATTGCTGTACTTTTCAAATCATTCTTCTATGTTGCACATAAAACAAACACTTGATAAATGTTTGTTGAACTGGATTATTCCAAGGATCCAAAGGAAAGCTCACCAGACAGTAGTTAACTGACTCCCTTGTCTTCTGTTTTTGAAACTGTAAGGGGCATTTGGCCTTTTCCAGAGCTGAGGCACCTCAGATTCCTCCTAGCTCTAAATCCTATGATGCTAATGTAAGTTAAAACATTCAGTCCACTTCTGGTATGCAGATAGCCTAAAGAGAAGTGCTGAAAAAGCAAATCACTGATATCTGGGCCTTCCTATCAAATACCCTTCCTCCATCCCACAATGCTAATCTCTAGAGAAAAAAGACATCCTGTGGCCACCCTTAGGTCTAAAGTCCTTCTTGCCCTGTTTCCTGCCTCAACTATGGCCTTTTCCCCATCTTCAGATCAGAAAACAAAGTCTATATTTTAGTAAAGAGGGAGAGAAGAACAGGGATCTGCACTGTTACAGTTCTGGAAGACACTGGAGGGTGAGCGTGAAGAGGAGAACCAGAAACATTAAAAACTGACTTTTCCACAATCTGATTTCTTTTAAGCCTCCATGTTAGAAGACAGTGAAGAATGGGATCCTATGTACATTTGTGAAAAAGGGTGAGGGGTGTGAAAGAAGAAACAAAAGGGCCTGATCCTGGTGCTATCTTTTATCCATCTCTTCCTCCTCTGGTTGAATGGATGAATGCAGGAAAGCCCCTGGCCCCCTCCCATAGAATGTCAGCCAGTGAGGTCTGTTTCCTGAGTAAGGAGGGCGGCACTGAGAAGAGAAGCAGATCGGCTAAACCCACACCCCCATTACCATAACTTCTCTGGCTCTTCTCGGATTCTCCGAACAGGACACACCCTTGCAGCCCCAGATAAACAAGCTGAGGTTTAGGTAAGTGTCCCCCCAAATTGGGTCCTTCTTCTGGAGGAGGGAGAAAATGGAAACGATCCTAAACTAAGGAAACAGGATAATCAGATACTAGCTCAGTTTTGATAAGTCATTTCCCTGCTCTGGACCTCAGTTGTTTTACCTGTAAAGAGTTAAACTAGATGATCTTTAGATTCTAATATTCTGAGATTCTACTGGGCCAGTGGTTTTTAACCTGGGATCCACAGAGAGATTTCAGGAGATTTATGAATTTGATAGGAAAGAAATTAGTCTTTTATTTTTATTAAGCTCTAACTAAATTTAACATTTCCTTCCATTATGATAAAAAACAAAAACAAAAAACAAAAAAACCCAAAAAAACTCACCATATTATTCTGACAAGGAGTTGACAGGCAGACTACCAAACAGGTCCATAACTCACAAAAAGATTAACCCCCATTTCAAGGCTTTTAAATAGCATTGCTTTCATTCAATAATTCAGGTTTGTTCTGGAACTGATTAGGGATGGGGTGATGTTTGAAAGGGCAGCAGCATTTAAGGGGCACTTTAAATTAATAGGAATACAGGGAGGCCAGAGGGTGTTAAAAAGGGAGGAATAGGGAAGAGTACACTGTCTTACCGTAAGAAATTCTTTGGTACAACTATTATCCTTGGGAACTCCTAGCCCTCTAGCCCTGTTAATGAAAACATCTTGGCTTTTGGAACAAAATCAAAATAATAACTTATTATAGTGTGTGATTCTTCCCTTCTCCTGGTTTCTCCTTCTCCTCCTCTCTTATACTCTGAAATCCTACCAACTATGATCCTCTTTGTCAGGGGTGGGGAACCTCCAGCTGGCAGGCACTATAAGGCCCTTAAAATCATTTGCATAATCAAAGGAAGGCTTTGAAGAGCTAAAAGCTAGGTAGAACCACCTCCTGCTGCTTGAGTTCTACCAGTTGATAATTTTGCATGGCCCCCGTGAAGGACGCTATAAATATCCAAATGGCCCTTAGCAGAAAAGGATCCCCATCTCTGCTCTATGTCCCAGCTCCTTTTATCCTGTTTCATTTTACCCTCAAGATAGTCTCCCTTTTCTCTCCGTCACACAATTTACAGGTACCTGCTACCTCTATGTCAGCCAGTCCCAATTCCATGATGGAGCCTAGCCCCTCAGAGACCCCCTCCTCAATGCTCTTCAGTGATCTGGACGACCTCCATAACTGGACAGAACTGATACATTTCTTCAACCACACCTTTTCTGAGTGTGAAGTCAAGCTCAATGAAAATGCCAAGCGGGTAGTCCTTTTTGTACTCTACCTGGCCATCTTTGTGATTGGACTAGTGGAGAACCTGCTGGTTATCTACGTCAACTGGAGAAGCTTGGGCCAAGGGAGACTGCTTAATCTCTATGTCTTTAACATGGCTGTGGCTGACCTGGGTATCATCCTGTCTTTGCCCGTGTGGATGCTAGAAGTCACCCTAGACTATACCTGGCTGTGGGGCAGCTTCTTCTGCCGCTTCACACACTACTTTTATTTTGCCAACATGTATAGCAGCATCTTTTTCCTAACCTGCCTCAGCATAGACCGCTACATCACACTCACCTCCTCATCCCCTTTCTGGCAGCACCATCAGCACCAGGTACGGAAAGGTCTCTGTGCAGCCATTTGGGTCTTTTCTGCCCTCATCCCACTGCCGGAGGTGGCTCACATCCATCTGGTAGAAGCCATGGATCCAATGTGCCTGTTCTTGGCCCCCTTTGAGACATACAGTTCCTGGGCACTGGCGGTGACCCTCTCCACTATAGTCCTGGGCTTCCTACTGCCCTTTCCGCTTATGGTAGTCTTTAATGCACTGACTGTTTACAAGCTCCATCGGGCGGGACGGCCAGAGGCTCGGCGCCATGGCCTGTTGGTTTGTGCCTATGTGGCTGTTTTTGTGATCTGCTGGGTACCCTACCATGTCACACTGTTGCTGCTCACGCTACATGGGAACCACATCTTCCTCCACTGCTACCTGGTCCACGTCCTCTACTTCTTCTATGATGTCATTGATTGTTTATCAATGCTGCACTGTGTTGCTAACCCTATTCTCTACAACTTTCTTAGTCCCAGCTTCCGTAGCCGGCTGATGGGTGCTGTGGTCCACTATATCCCGAAAGACCAGACCAGGAAAGGCAGAGCTTCTTCCTCCTCCTCCACCACCAAGCATTCGATCGTCATTACTAAGGAGGGAGCCCAAGTCAACTAGACAGGGCCCTCTACTTCCAATCCCCCAAGTCTGAGTCTATACTCTCAAAAATCTGCCTCATCCTTTCTTAATCCTAAACACCCCATTTCTCCCCCTTCCCTCAATCTCATATACCCAACCCTTAATGGATTTGTTTCAGACTTTCCTGTTGAAGAGTGATAATTTTCCAGACTTAAAAGGAACGCAAAAAGCAAACGGGATCACAAAAAAGGTGAACACAAGTGAAAAATAACAGTAAAAACCACAGAAGGAAAAGGCCAGAGATGGGATGTTTATGTTCAGTGATTAGCAGTGTGTTAATTATAGTACATGTTGAAATTGTGAACAGATCCACAGAATTGTTATGATTATTTATCCAATTCAATTTGTGGGTTTGGAACCAGGAAAAATTCTTCAGAAGTATCTGTTAAAAAATCAGGGAGAAGAGAACAAAAGTGAGAATCATCTGGACCCCTTACTATGGAATAACTGACCCTTCAGAAGCAGGGGAAGGAGGGAAGGACAAGGAAATGGAGATTCAGCAAAGGAAGCTAGAAACATTATAAATCGCCCTGACCAGGACAAACCTGGCAGTAGCCTCAGATTTTTTTCCCCCATATATATTGAACTCCCTGAATTGTCCTGGATCTGAGGACAGGATGCTAGAGGCCAAGGAACTGGGAAGTCACAAGCAGGATATCCCCAAGGCCCCAGAGTACGTATCTTTAGTGTATGGGTTAAGTAAGGTAGAGGTAAGGGAGACATGAGAGAGGAAGCTGCCTAAATGTCTGAAGTCTTAATGAAAGGGGCATGAAACTGGATCAAGATTGGATTTCTACCACCAATACTACTGGAAATAGCCTTCCCCTGGCATGGGTTCTAAAAGTTCAGTATTGGGACCTACTGGACAGTTATAACATCTATTTCAATTCTGTTCTCCTTTTTGTATTTCTTTTGAGTCAAATGTACATTATTTTACTTTTATTTTACTTTACTTATCTATACACTTAGCCTGGGGGAAAAGGCTAGTTAATTTGAGGAATTGTTTCAGCATTAATGAGAGTTTTTAAGGCTAATCAAAACTATAAAACTAAGTCTCTGGTGCCTTTGGCAAGTCCTAGATTCATAATTCTCCTCAGGGAAGAGTAAGCAAATCATAAATTTAATGTCTGGTACATACTTTATTTATCCACTATTCCCCATGATTAAAGCAATCAGTAGGCATAGAATGTCTCTTCCAGAACAAAGAGTTTGTATCCTGAAGTCCACGAACTTGTTTGCTAAAGTATTTTGATAAATGTATTTTAATATCATTGGTTTCGTTTGTAAGTATGTATTTTATTTTATACATTTAAAAATCTTATTCTGAGAAAGGGTTCAGAGGTTTCAGAGACTGCCAAAGGGGTCCATGTTATCTAATATAACCATCCTTGTATTTTGGATTTGTATTCTAACTCCAAGAAAGCCAAACCAGATGTATTAAACATGTATCCCAATGTGATTAAATGTACTAAGTCTCTTCCTGGAAGGATGGTTGATAATCTGAAGCCAGGACTTTATAAGTGTACTTTGTGTTTGCCTGAAATGATCGAGTTATAGGCCAAAAGCTTAGGATTTGATCAAATCATATTTCCAGGAAAAGATTTAAATTTTTTTTTCTGTATGAAAACATAAAATCCCTTAGAAAATGTCATTACTTCTCTAAGTTGGGGTCCTTCCGGCTGTCCCAGTAAACACCTCCCAATCCTTCTTAGGTTATCAACACAGACTATTTCTCTCAAGACTTTGCTAGTCTCATAGTACCAGTAGCAACTGGCTGTCATTCAGATAGCAGGATTAATTAGGGGAATCTTTTCATTTTATGGGATAGCAGGCACTAGAAGGGCTCATTTTGTTTAATTTTCTCCAGTATTGACACCAAGTGGTCCAAGATGAACTTTAACACCAGAAGGGAAGGTACAAGTTTCCCTGTTCATGGGAATTCATTTTTACTAACTTCATGGAATTTTATACCAAACCTCTACTGCTCCTGTTTAATCTCTATTTCCTGTCTGTTTAATTTCTATGTCCCCATATAATCCAGAGACCACAGGGAATTAAATGGTACTACCTTTCTCCCCAGTCAAGACTTGATCTTGTGAAATGCAGCTAACTTTCTAGATACAAATTCTAATTCTGATCTGGTAAGATATAATTAAGGATCCCTCCAAGGCAAAACTGGTTTGTTTCATTTCTCATTTGATTAACATAGCAAGTTCATCCCAGTACTGAATAGGAAATCCCAGAAAAGGAAACATGTGACTTGAAAGCACTTTAGCTTTTCATCTGGGGGAAGTATGACTGCAGTGGTAAAGTATCCAGCCCACAAAATCCAAGTTCAGAAGTATGGGAATATTCTCAAATATTAAAGGAAAAACACAGGTACATCCCAAATTTCCTCTTTTTTTTTATTCTAAATAAAAACCACACTTTGTGCTGAACAATGGAGTATAAAAGAATCAGATGTACAACGATTTTAGACATCTACTATTTGGGAAAAAAAGTTTACAAAATATACAAAACTTTACAGCAATAGATAGTAAACACTTAAATATTAGGAGGTCAGTACCTACAATTAATTTAATGAAAGGGGTTAGATGTCAATGACAACTCTTCTGTTTTATGAGAGCCTTCAATTATAGGAGAAAGGAAGGATGATTGGGAAAGAGAAGGATTTTAAGGAAACATCAAAGTCAAAACTCAATTTCATTTTCATCCTGATGTTGACTTTAAAATGGATAATCACATGGAAACTAACACTGAGTTGTTACTTCCTATCTGTGCTCCTCTCCATACAGGATTTAGGGATAGAGCCAGAACTGTGTGTGGGTTTCCATGTTATTTGGGATCCCTTGCCCCCATCTAGAAAATTCAGTGTGTCCGTCTACATAAATAACTTTAAATAACATGTTTAACTTCTAAAGCTGAGCACCCATGAATAGGAAACCAGAGGCTAGGCAAAATGGCTGGGGCAGGAGATTCATCAGTAGCAAAAAAAACAAAAACAAAACCCCCACAGCAAAAAAAAAAATCAACCCCCCCAAAAAACCAAAAAAAACCCTGCTAATGGGAAGGTACCTGGTACCATAAGCTTTCTCAAGAACAGGAGCATGGGTTCACATTTCAGGAGGGGAAAGTCAGAAAGAATGCCTGATCCTCTTCCAAACTCTCCAGGGGCCTTTCTCCTAGAAAAGGGCCTGATTCAGCTGGGCCTCTATTCCCAACCAGCTTTGAGGACTGAGACTTCTTAAATTCTGAACACAGATACTGGGTTGGCAGGGCAGGGATAAGAACAACAGAGAAGACTCAGTGTCAAGAAGAGACTAGACAGCACATGAGGGTAGAATACTGTGTTCCAAGAAAGAGGGAGGGGGAAGAATAAAACCAAATGAATTAGAAAGCTGTAAACCAGACACCAAATTAAAAAAAATATATATTTCTACTACAGTATCACTTGCTACAAAACTATAGTGTTGTAAGAAAACACAGTTTAAAACAGGGTGAGTTGGAAGGCAGAGGAAATAGAAAGCCTCAACATAAAAAAGAAGAGGTCCAAGAATGAACATGGGTGAGTACAGAGCACAGGGATTTGGTTAAGAAGTCTCACTAGCTACTGGTGCTGCTACGTGTCTGGCTGGGGCTGAAAACACACACACACACACACACACACACACACACACACACACACACACA
>JAJPUD010001908.1:283142-375901 GCA_023553655.1 Myrmecobius fasciatus
CAGCCCCCGCGGCCGCAGCGACCACAGCAGTAGCAGGCGCCCGCCACCAGGCCCGCAGCGCCCCCAGCTGTACGGGAGGAGAGAGCGCCTCCTTCCACACCAATGGCCTAGCCTGAGGCGGAGAGGGAGGGGGAAGAGAGACGGTCCAGCACCTCCTACCCCCTCCACCTCGTCCCTCCCCCGGAAGCTCAGAGACTGAGCTCCTCCGCTACTCCCGCCCTCCAGGGCCGGCCCGAGGCGAAGGCTTTCACTGGATCGCACATCCTCTCCCCTCGCGCATGCGGTGACTGAATCACACCCCCCCCCCCGGGCTCTGTTAGGCTAAGTCACTCTCTTAAAAAGCTTTGTTTCTATTTGCATGCTTTCTAGCTGCTATATAATCATTATGAGAATGGTCTATGTGTGCACTGATGGTATCCTTGATGAAAATATGAGACATCAAACAACATCTTCCACAGCAGTCCACATCTTTAAAGTTTAACTGAGAGGTGGAGAAAATTTAAGAGACAACCCTCCACTGTTAGCTGATTTTATTTTTGTTTTCATTTAATTCAAGTTTGATTTACTTTCTGGCCCGCATTCTCTCCCTCTCAACTCTTTCACCTTTCATGAGAAATCAAGACCTTTAAAATTTTGCTATGGGTCAAGCAAAATAAAAAATTCTCCCATTGGCCTTTTCCTGTCGTCTATCTGTATGTTTATCCACACATATATGTAATGTGTATGTGTGGATATCTATATCCAAGACTCAATCTGCACTTTATTTAGTTCCTGTTAGAGTTTATTTAGAGATAAATGCATTTCATTTTGGGTCCTCTGAAATTGTGGTTGGCTATTGCATTGATCCTAAATCTTTCAGTTTGGGGTTTGTTTTTTGTTTTGTTTTGTTTTTTGATTGATTTTAAAACAGCCTATGATGCTCTAGGGGAAAAAAGATCCACTATATTTACAAGTCAGAATGATAGTTTTATTATAATTGATAAAATTGTATTCAAACCAAAGATGTCCCCCTCTGTTTGTAAACTCTTTGAGGGAAAGAACCTCTTGGTTTTTTTTTTCTTTGTAGCTAGAGAACCTAGTCAAGTACCTGGCACCTAAGCACAGTAGCTGCCTAATAGATGCTTGTTGAATTAATGAATGACTTGCACATTAGAAGGGTCCTAAAAGGTATCATCATGAATACATATGCTCTTAATTGTGTAGATACAGAGATGCTCAGATCCCTTAGTTTCATCAGATGTAAATTAAAGGGTTGGACTAAATGGTCTTTGAAGTGTTCTCCCCCCCCATCTGTGATCCTATGCTACAATTATAGAAATAACCCATGTCTAGGAACGAATACATATTAACATCAAATCATGTTTAAAACTGGGAAAAGTGTTCAAATAGAGTTTCTATCTGTGATATGGAAGCTCCTTATTCAGAGATTTAAAAAAAAAAGATTCCTTATTGATAGCAAGGTTCCTTAAATGTTCCCATAGACAGATGGCATTTACTAACTGTATTAGGTTTCACATACTAATATGAAAGAGATTGGCTTCACCATCCATACTGAAAAATTTAAGTGTATGAAAAAACACACAGTGCTGAGACTATAGCATACTTCTAAACAAGCAAGTCCATGGGGTTATTCTGTCAATGTATCTTTACATGATCTTTACATGATGCATTAGACCCAAAAGTGAGGAGAGCAGTCTGGTTTGCACTGGGAAAATGGTTCTGTGATTTCAGTGATACCAAATTGCCCACTGCCACAAAAGCCTGAACCTCAAAGGATCACAGAGTTGGAGGAACCTTAGAAGCCATCTTTTATTTTATAATTGAGAAAACAGAACCAGAAAGCTTAAATAATTTGCCCAAGGCAAATTTTCCCAAAGCAGGGATGAAATTCAACCCAAAATCTGGTATTCTGTCTGTAATTCTAAATGGCTTTGTATCATGGAAAGCCATGGTCTCTGAAGAATTTAAATTACAAGTAATCCAAAGGACAATAGAAAGATTTGTGGTGGGTATAACTTGTGAAATATTAGAGAAATGACTTTCATATTAGAAGCATTACAAATCATAAATTTAGGATAATTTTGATGAAGGAACTAGGTATTTCAACCCTATTTATCCCTTAACAATGAATGAGGCACATATTTGATGTAAATACATTAATATGATAATTTCTGCTGTTTACTACTTTGTTTTCACAAGTATTGGTATTTATTGATACACATCATGAATATTTACAATTCTGTTGATATTGATGAGCATTACAACTATGCTATTTACAATACTGTATTGTTAAGTACCTTGGTATTGATAGTTATGGTGGATACTGAAATGTCAAAGTAAGGTCTGTGCATTAACCCTGGAAGTTATATGATGTCACCTTGAAGGTAGATAATAATAATGAAACACTCGCCTAAAAGGTATATAAACACTGGCTCTCAGATTAATAAACAGATTGCAAAGCATATCTTCTGCCTGGCCTTGTATATTCATTTTAGATTCACACTCTCAGTTTTTACTGGAGCTGGACTCCAACACCTGACAGTAGGAACTCAATAAATGCTTACTGATCAAGTGAATGATTGGACTGCTCAAGAGAGAGTGATAACAGATGAAAATCTTTTTGAGATTTCTTTAGATATTAAAAGAGCCACTCTTCCATGAGGTAATGTGATATTCTAGGGAGCATTACAGAAAAATGACTAGTATAGCCATGAACCATCCTGAGGGATCTTGTGACAGGGAAGTAATTAACTTATGCTACCTGTGCATTGCAGGTAATATAAAGGAGTTCAGAGATGCCAGAGAAATGGTTAGACAGCAAAGATCAACTAAAACATTTCCAATGCTCCAGACAATTCCAATGCTCTTTGGAAGCTCTAAGGATAAAAACCACAGAGAGAAGGCATGGAAGTGGGAGCTGAGATGGTGGAATGAAGTTGCTCAAGTTTCCCCAGTTCTCCTTGAAAACCCCATGAAACCAAGCTTCTGAACAGTCTGGAACAACAGAGCCTATGAAGAGACAGAATGAAACTATTTTCAAGCTTAAGACAGACAAAGGATTTCAAGAAATGTCAGGCTCACTGGGGTAAAAAGGGATACTCAGCCTAGCTCGGAAGGTATCTCGGAAAGCCAATGAGAGGGTTTTAATCAGAGCCATCCATCCTGGCTCATTAGCAGAGCAGACCAGTGAGGCAGTCTCCAGTCCCAGCACAGAAGGCAAATCGGCAGCCTGGGAAACCCGGTAACAACAGGCAGGACTAAATTGTGCTAGCCCTGCTTTGAGCAAGAAATCAAACACAAGGGGCCCCTCTGCTCAAAACCAAGGCTCAAAGCTGCACAAGAAGCTTGGAACAGGGGAAACCCTCTACTCCAGAAGTAAGGCTCAACCCTAAAAGTCAAAAAATAGCCACAACCAAAAAAAAAAAAAAAAAAAAAAAAAAAGCCTGGATAGCATTTTTCAAGAGATTATCAAGGAAAACTGCCCTAATAGAAACAGAAGGGGAAATATTTGAAATTCATTGAAAGAATCCACTGATCACTTTCAGAAAGCAATCCCACAAGGAAAACCCCAAGAAACACTGTCAGGTAATATCCTTTACTCAGATGCTTTCTTTACCATTAATCACTTCATTAAACTTTTCATACCGTTTCAGAAGGCATGAGTTTCTGCATGGGATGGGAAAATGAGGGAGCTATATTGTTTTTGTTCAGCTAAGGGAACATTTCTTGGGCCATAAAATTTCCAAGATAAATAGACCTTTGGGCATTAGGGGAATGATATAAACACTGAAAGATTGCTCTCTGGTGGGCCTAATAAAAATTACAGTGATGGGAATTCCAGAGTTGTTATTTGTTTTTTTAATCTGAGAAATAGGATCAGATTTTCAATCCAAGCCATAACTAGGATATTTTTTCCAGTTAGGGTGACCACTATAAAGTAAACCTAGTTTAAGAAGACTGTAAAGTGGCTGTCAGTTAAGGATGGATGAGATAGGGGAGGAGACAGAATATAACCATCCTGTTAGGGATTGATGCCAGAATTTAGTTTTAAACAGCTTCAGAGTTAGGGTAAGGAATGAGGATAAAGGAAGAGGAACCTTATCCTATAACTTGTTGAATAGTTTCTTATTTTAACAAATGCTAACTAGATGCTCTTTCTATTCTGCTGAAGTACTATAAATATTGTCAGTTCCTGCCTCTACATTTGGGCCCTGGGACAAAGTTCCCATCACCTCCTCTAATATTGCTATATTCCCTGTCACCTCTTCCTTTCTAAAATGTTTAATAGTTGAGGAAACCAAGTCAGGTGTGATCTCAGAAATAAGTAGGTTCAGGGTTTAATTCTCAATGTTTTCTTTCCTTGGCTGGAGCAGAATTTATTACACTTCAGCTGATACAAAAAAAGCAGGGGTAGCAATTCTAATCTCAGGCAAAGCAAAAGCAAAAATAGACTTAATTAAAAGAGATAAAGAAGAAAACTACATTTTGTTAAATGGTACCATAGACATTGAAGTAGTATCAATACTAAACATATATGTACCAAGTGATACAGCATCAAATTCTTAGAAAAGTTGAGCCAGGTATAGGAAGAAATTAACCACAAAATTATACTAGGGAGGGATATCAACTTCCCCCTCTCAGAATTAGATAAGTCTAACCACAAAATAAACAAGAAAAAAATTAGAGAGGTTAGTAGAATCTTAGAAAATTAAATGTGATAGACCTTTGGAGAAAATTGAATAGGGATAGAAAGATATATACCTTTTTTTCTCAGCAGCACATGGCACCTACACAAAAATTGACCATATATTAGGGCATTACAAACCTCACAATAAAATGCAGAAAGACAGAAATAGTAAATTCATTCTTTTTAGATCACAATGCAACAAAAGATTACATTCAATAAAAAGCTAGGGAAAGATAAATTAAAAACCAATCAGAGGGGCAGCTAGGTGGCAAAGTCAATAGAGCACCAGCCCTGAAGTCAGGAAGACCTGAGTTCAAATGTGGTCTCAGACACTTAACATTCCCTAGCTGGGTGACCCTGGGCAAGTCACTTAACCCCAATTGCCTCAGCAAAAAAGAAAAAAAATAGGAAATTAAATAATATAATTCTAAAGAATAAGTGGGTCAAACAACAAATTACAGAAACAATCAATATCATACAAGAGACTGGTAATAATGAGAGAACATACCAAAACTTATGGGATGCAGCCAAAGCAGTTCTTAGGGAAATTTTTATATCTCTAAATAGTTATATCTCTGAATAAAATACAGAGGAGATCAATGAATTGGGCATGCAACTTTAACAAATTTAAAACCCCCAATTAAATACCAAATTAGAAATTTTGAAATCAAAGGAGAAATTAACAAAACCGAAAGTTTTGAACTAATTAATAAAGCTGAGTTGTTTTTTTTGGGGGGGGAGAACCCCAACAAAATAGATAAACCTTTGGCTAATTTAATTAGAAAAAGGAAAAAAATGAATTACCAGCATCAAAAATGAAAAGGGTGAATTTACCACTAATGAAGAGGAAATTAAAGCAATAATTAGGTGCTTTTTTGCCCAATCCTATGCCAAGAAATCTGACAAACTAATTGAAATGGATAAATATTTACAGAAATATAAACTGCCCAGCTTAACAGAAAAGGAAATAAATTACTTAAATAACCCCATTTTAGAAAAAAAAATTGAACAGGTCATCAATGAACTCCCTAAGTTCATTCATGACTTGAAAGCATTGCACTGGCAGGCACTACAGGAGTGCCTATCCTTGTGAAATCACTTATTCATCAAGTTCATTCCTCCCCACCATTAATGACTGAGTCATTTGTAGGAATATATGGGGTGTTCAAGGAAGATTAACACCTTTGGTATGAGGATTTGCCAAGCCCTTTTCAGGACTGCCCATCCACCTTTGGTATGCACCTTCATCCAACTCTCAATCTGTGGCTCCAAGAAGCTGTGGCACAGACAACTGCCACATCCTATTAAATTTATCTCAGCAGAAAGACTAAAGCAGGTTAAGGGTATATACATATATGTCAGGTCTCAGATCCATTGGTGAGGTAAGAGAACATCTTCCCCAAACAAGTGAATACTTCCCTCAGCAGAATGGAAGGAAAAGAACAATTTGTTCCAAGGTCCATGAAGCTGGCTGAAGCAGGTGCTGTGGAACACTTAACATTTGATCAGGCATTTAAAATGCCAAGGTCATCCACTGTATCTGCCACTGGACTTCAATGACGTAAGAGGAGAAGCAATTTTATGCTATTCTACCTCACTTAAATCTACTTTACGAGCAAGTCAAAATATCACCTCGTGAAATCATTGGTCCTCTTAGGAAAAAGGAAGGACAAACATGAACTTCATTTGTGCCCCTCCCAACTTTTCACATTCACCTTGTCTTCATTATTTTTGCTTCTTTTCTCCCACTTTTATAAATTCATTCCATTAATTCTGAATTTAATAAACAAATCCCTCCTAAATGATCGGCATTTCCATATAAAAAACTCACAATATTTTATACAAAATAATGAATCTTTTAGATACTCTTCTCATACCCCTTATACATTTCCCTTCTTTCCTTTATCTCCTCCTCCTCAAATTCCTCTTTTCAGTTATTCTTCCCTGTCCTGCCCCATCTCTATGTCCACACCCACACCCACACACCTGGGAAAGAAGGGGGAAATAGAGGAGATATGAAATAATTATGTCCCGATCTTGATGCTTACTGTGGATGTGCTCTTCACACAAGCCCTGAGACTTTTCTGTCTCCTCCTTCATTCTCTGCTGCATAAAGGGCCCTTCGTGTAGGATGCCCTTCCTAAAGAACCACATCGTAGCTAAATCTTGTATCTCCCCCAGTGCCAAGAAGGCTAAAAAACCTGCAAATATTTTTTCAGTTGTTCAATTTGAAGACCACAGCTAACTACAGAGTTATTGTGCCTGGCACAATTCAGTGCACATAGGATAGTTAAATAATTCCTTTTAAAATAAAGGAATAAATTCCAATTTGTTTCTCCAAGGAGAGAAAACATTTAGAATTAAACTCAGAACCTACTAATTTCTGAGATCACACCTGACTTGGTTTCCTCAACTATTAAACATTTTAGAAAGGAAGAGGTGACTGGGAATATAGCAATATTAGAGGAGGTGATGGGAACTTTGTCCCAGGGCCCAAATGTAGAGGCAGGAACTGACAATATCTACGGTACTTCAGTAGAATAGAAAGAGCATCTAGTTAGCATTTGTTAAAATAAGAAACTATTCAACAAGTTGTAGGATAAGGTTCCTCTTCCTTTATCCTCATTCCTTACCCTAACTCTGAAGCTGTTTAAACCTCAATTCTGGTATCAATCCCTAACAGGATGGTTATATTCTGTCTCCTCTCCTATCTCTTCCATCCTTAACTGACAGCCACTTTACAGTCTTCTTAAACTAGGTTTATTTTATAGTGGTTACCCTAACTGGAAAAAAAAGCCTAGTTATGGCTTGGATGGCAAATCTGATCCTATTTCTCAGATTAAAAAACAAAACAAACAAACAACTGAATGAATATTGAATTTGATTGCCTTCATTGCTTCTGGAATTCCCAGCACTGCAATGTTTATTAGGCCCACCAGAGAGCAATCTTTCAGCGTTTATGTCATTCCCCTAATGCCCAAAGGTCTATTTATCTTGGAAATTTTATGGCCCAAGAAATGTTCTCTTAGCTGAACAAAAACAATATAGCTCTCTCATTTTCCCATCCTATGAAGAAACTCACGCCTTCTGAAATGGTATGAAAAGTTTAATTAGGTTTTTTTTTCTTAAAAAAAAAAAAAAAAAAAAAAAAAAAAGCATCTGAAGTAAAGGATATTACCTGACAGAAGAATAACCATAACTAGTGATTTGGAGGAGAGATGTTTTTAGTAATGTTACTGAGTCATTGTTAAACTATTGAAGTACCTATCAGTGAAAATTTTTTATCCTGTTTCAGATGATAGAATTGGTCCAAGGATGGAATGGATTGCTGACTGTAAGCTCTATGGGGGTGGGAACCATGTCACCAAGCACAATGTTCTGCACATAGTAAATGGTTAATAAATGCTTATTAATTTGAAATGAAATTATAGGGAGTGACATTTTAGAAGGAAGAACTTCCTGACAATGAGAACTATCTGCAATCAGAATAGACTATCTCAGGGATAATGAGATCCCTGATTGATAGATGCTCAAATGAGGTACTTGTTCAGGGAAGACTAGCACCTCTTGTATGACCTTGTTGAGCCCTTTTCAGGTTTATTCTTCCACCATTAGGGTCTACTTGTCACCTAACTCTAACCTGTGGCTCCAAGAAGCTGTAGCACAGGCAGCTATCACATCATCATAAAACCATCTTGGCAGATGAGTTAAACTTGACTGAGGGTATCTGATAAGCCTCAAGCCCATCAGTGAGTTTAAGGGGATCCTCTTTGTCATTGGTACTCTTTAAAATGAAGAACAAACAATGGATATTCAAACAGAGTTGGATGACCACTTACTTGCCAACATCTAAAGAGAATTTACCTGGATCAGGTGTCCTCTAAGACTCCTTCTGGCTCTATAATTTTATTGCATGACTGTTTAGAATAGAAGGTATATATGACTTTTAGAAGATTGAGGCAAAAAGAACACTTAGTAGGGCTACCAATCTAGATCCAGTACGATATTCATAATTAATGCTTTGTGCCAGGCACTTTTTAAAGTCTTATCTCAGGTAATTCTCATAACAACCCTAGAAGCTAGGTGCTATTATTATCCCATTTTACAGGGGAGGAAACAGAAGCTAAGCATCTAATGTCACACATGTGAGGTTAGATTTTAACTCAGATCTACCTGGGCCTTCCACCTCCTTACAGAAAAATGACAGCCTGAAGTCTGAAGAATGACATATTTTTGGAAACAGTTGAAATGAGAGTTTATTTTGCTTTACTCTTCATATTTGTTACAAAAGCTTTTTGGGGGTCTTCTTTGATGTATTGGGAAAACTGGAGGGAGAAAAATTAAATGCTTAATAACAGAAAAAAAAATAATTTAAAAAACAACTCCCTCAAAGAAGGTAAGAAGGATACTATTTGCAGATGAACCCCAGATGACTCTGTGAGTTTTCTTACCTTAGATAGATTGTAAGCCCACATCCAGTGTTGTCCAGTTGGTACCCTGATGTAAGATCCACTGAAATTTTGTATATATTATTATACCCTGCTGTAGTAGAATGTCAGTGAGATAGTTTCATTTGGGGGGTCTTGTATACATAGTACACTGTAGACCTAACAACTGCATGTTTAACTGAATATTGACCTCTCAATCAAAGTTACCACAAGTCCTTCTCAGGATTCCTGGAATACCTAGATTTTTCTAGAACTTTCCTGACTTAACTGAAGAATAAAACAACTATCTTTCCTTAAATTGACCGAATTGGGATAGGGTTAAAAAAAACATAAAAAAACCTCAGACAATCAAAGACAAAGATACTAGACAGCAAAGAAGATGTAAAACTTAGATGGTCAAGTTTTATGAAGGCATAGACTTATTGATTCACTTAACCCCTATCTTGAACCTTTCTTCTTTATTTTCTTTAACAGAACCTTATTATTATTTTTCAGTTAAAGTGAACATATACTTTTTTTTGGGGGGGGGATCAAGAAGATTCATAAAAGGGATGGTTTCACTATTTAGATAAGTAGACCACAGAGGGCCGGAGCAAACCAAGTCCCTTCCAGTCTGTCCCTGTGAGTGACAGGGAGTTTAAGGTTTATCCAGCTCCAAGCACACATTTTTAAGGATGCTTTATGACTCTTCTAGTTGTTATTGATCATCCTCCATTCTCGAAGCTGACCCATTACATCAGGAATTTGCACATAGATTGAATTTAAGTGAGGCAGAGGTGTGCAAAATCATCAATCCCGCTCTCTCCTCCAGAATCATCAGAATCCAGTGGCAAGACATAGATCAGGAAGACTGACTCTGCATTATGGATGCATAATCTGTGGATTATAATCCAAAGATCCATAAGAGAAAGCCACTTTCTCACCAAAAAAAAAAAAATGTTTCTCTTCCATTTGTGACCACTGCTTTTGCCTCATCTTGGAGAGGAAATTATTGGGCACCTGGTTTAGGAGAAGCATCCACTCCAAGTAGCAAGGCTTAGGCTATTGAGTAGATAGCACTAAAAATGCTGCAGTTTGTTATTTGGATAGGAAATTCCCCTCAGGATTATTGGACTGTGATTTATGACACATTGAATTAGTAACAGACACCCTTTTTTCTGCCTCAGTCCCCTGCCCCTAAACGAAAGCTCAGTTCACATAATGGAAACTGTTAAAATAGAGCTGTAGGGAATGGTAACTGAGTACATCCTTAAGAATTCTAACAAGTTTTTTTTTTAATTTCAATAGTATTTTATTTTTCCAATCATGTGTAAAGATAGTTTTCAACATTTATTTTTATAAGATTTTTACTTCCAATTTTTTTTCTCCCTCCCTCCTTTACTTCCCAAGACAGTAAACATTCTGATAAAGGTTTTATATATATACAATCATTTTAAACATATTTCCACATTAGTCATGTTGTGAAAGAAGAATCAGAACAAAAGGGGAAAAATAAGAAAATAAAAAGCAAATTTTTAAAAAGGTGAAAACAGTATTCTTCATTATGCATTCAGTCTTCACAGTTCTCTTTGAATTTATAGATCATATTGGAATTCTAACATCTTTTTAAATTGCTGAGTTAACCCAGGTTTTCAGATTAAGATGGAGAGGGGGATTCTGAGGCAGAGTCAATCTACTTTCCCCTTTTCCAACATCACTGTGGTACTAGAGCGTTTGATTTAGCAGCACCAAAAAATGAGCCTCACTCCATAGATATGCCTTTTCTTGGTCTTAACACCTGACTTCTTAAAATAAGAGCTTAGAGAAGGGGAATCAGAGTTTCAAAGCTGTTTTTACTCCTTCCATATCTACATTCACTTCCTCCTAAGTGCTCAGATAAAGTCTTCACAATTTCCATGTCTTTGTCTGAGGTAGTCCTTTCAAAGTCTTTGAGCTTCAGGTACTACACTCCAAATTCATACCTTAATGAGTGTACTAATTCTACATATTTTTACTGAGGAGAGCTCTTTGTGAGTTGCCGTGGTGGTAGATGGGGAATAGAAAACTGTATAAATGAAATGAAATGGTTCCTACTCTCTAGGCATTTAAAGCTAAACCAGTAATCAATGAAAAACCAAACCAAATCAACACCACTCTAGATCATGTGTAAAAATCCTTTTATTGATGATTAGTTTAGAGATTATATTTTTAATGTGTCACTGAAGAAAATTGCTTGGCATCTGTAGTCAGTGCCCATAGGACTGATGTTACCCTCTGTGTGGTTTGTATGGTGGTGTGGGGGTGAATCAGAGCAGGAGAATGATATAGCAATGGGTTGAGGAAATAGAATTGTGGATATTTTTTCCAGGGGTTGAGAGGAGGCAAGCAAAATGTCTTCAAAATGTTATCTAGAGTCCCAAGAGGTGGACAATATGGGAGACTGACAAAAAAAAAGAAAAAGAAAGAAAATACATTTTCTTGTTGCAAAACTCTTGGCTTCCATTTCATCAGCCAGTTGGAGAAATCTGCTGGGGAAAGAAAGAAAGCAAGCCAAAGTCTTAACACTTTTTTTTTCTGTAAGCTGTAAGGAAAAGGGCTAATAAATTAGATTTCCCCTGCTGACACAATTCCTTTACCTTCCTAGCCATCATATGTAACTGATGATTTCATTGCTTATAGTCACACAAATATACATATTTGTATATGTATTTAATAATGTTGTGTCCCCCAATTACATGTAAAAACAAGTTTTAATATTCTTTTTCTTTAAAGTTTTGAATTATCAATTCTATCCCTCCCTTCCTCTCCAATCCTTCTCTCAGATGGTAAGCAATCTGACAAAGGTTATACTTGTGTACTTAACCAAATTGCCCAAGATGGATTATGCTGGCATCTCCAAAAGCTAGTTGTCCACACACCAACAGGGTCCTATCACACCTCCCCCACCCAGTACACTTGTGTAAGTCAGGTCCTCCAGATTCCAGCCACAGAGCTCTATCCACTGGGCCATCTAGCTGCCCCAGTGCAATAAATTTTAAGAGTATTAAGTGGCCATGAGAATAAAAAAGTTTGAGATCCACTGTCCCACACTCTTTCCCCTCCATTAAAAGGAAACAATATATTGCTTCATTTCAAATCATCTCCTTCAAATGGCACTTCCATCTTCTCCCTGAACCCCTTCCCCAAACCTCATGACCTGCTTGACATTTCACAGGTTGTGAAGGATTCATTCACCCAATGATGATGAGGAGGAGGAGGGACATAATTATGTTCCTAGATCTTCTGAAAAGAGTCTGGATTCACCAGCACAGATTAAAAGTAGGCTTCTACAATGCTCTTATTTCTGCCATTTGTATAAAATACTACGGCAAAATTGCACTGTAATTATCTTTATGGGCTGGTGTATTACACTGGGGGAAAGTATGTCATCCTGATATAGCTGCCCGTATAATTACCCAGCCATTGGCAGGACTGAAGTAACCATCTAATGAGAGCAAAATGATACGGCAAGTACCATGTAATCAACGAGTTACGGTTATTAAGGCTCTTTGTGCCCTCTCACCCAGCACCGAGTGGGGACCCAGACCTAGCCTCCCCTGACTATTGGGAGTCATATATACACTGTACCACTTCAATGTTGAGTCCATGGTTTGCTAGTCTGGTATCCTAAGGTCTATAAGCATGGCCTTAGGGCTAGGAGGTTAGGGTTGGGGTTCTCTTAGAGGTAATTTGTAGATTTCCAAATTTTCCTCTTCCTCCTACATCTTCCTGGCTGTAACAATCTCAGTAGCTTCCCACCCCATTAAACAAAGATGCCCCAGTAATTGCCCAAAGTCTCTTTCCCAGGAGATAGGGAATTTGAATAGCAGCTCTCCGGGAACCTTTCCTGCCTCCCCAACTAGCATGAATTAGCACCAGTCCAAAGGTACAGGCTCCTAGATCCCTCCTCTACTGCCTAGTCTAGTTCCAAGCTTCACAGGTTGGAGGGGATCATTCCACTAGAATGCCAGCAGGATGCTCAGGTCCACCCAGACTCTAGGGGACCTGACTTGTTTCCATTTTCCCAGATTGCACTATTTATTCTAAGTATGTCTCCTGAATAAAATGGCTTTGCTTTAAGTAATGTCTTGTGTGCTACATGTTTTCTTGGACTATTGGTATTTTGAATCTTCCTAAATTTATATCAAAACAATGACTTTTTCTGAGATATAATGAAATAAAAGAACCAAATGAGTCATTCTTGTGTGGGGAAAGATGGTGTTGGGGTGAGAACTCCCTGTTTTGACTAGACCCCCAAGGGGACTATTATACCAGCTCACCAAGTGAGAAATCTATCAGCCTATTCATCTAAGGAGTCCAGTATGGACAGCTTAATCAGGCTGGCATCAACCTCACAGTCAGCCAATAGGATCATCATGGGTGCTCCCACCTCCTCCCCCAATCCTGCTAGGCAGTAGAACCTTGGATATCCTTTTCAGCTGAGTCCCATTAGATTTAATGGCACTTTCTGTTCCTTACAAATTCATTCTTTGTTATAGAATAGTTAATATGATCACCTATTCTGAATTTTAAGAAACAAAAGTTACTTTTACCAAGACTTTGAAAAGAAAAGGAAATTTTTTTTGTTAGACGTGTCCCAATTTTGGAATATGAAAATGTGGTCTCTGTAGAGCCTCAGTGTGGGGTCTGAACTAGATGACCTCTCATTGCTCCTTTTCAGATCTAGCTTCCTATGATACTTATAGGATATAAGAGAAAAATTTAGTTTTGAGGGGCTAATGAATTGCAAATGCTTTCTATAAATTAGAAACAGTACCTGTAATTTTATTTTATTTTATTTTATTTTACATGAATAATAAACTCCTTGTGCACTTACACCTGAGGGATTCTGATTTTAAAAAGGGAAAACTGAGTAAGTGTTGATGATAGAGAAATTTCTATCTATACCATCCAGCCCTAGGCATCTAGGCTCCCTACTTTATATTCCAGATTGAAGCTGAGCTCTGCCACAAACCACTTAGTCCAAGTCTACTTATTTCCTCCTTTTGTACAGGGTACAGACCAATCAGAATGTAGTGAATGAACCAGACTGGTATGTCCAAGATTCACAATGCTCTATGAATAGACTCTGTGGGTGTTCATATGTGTTCATCTATCTATTCTGAATATTGTATGTTGAGGGATATTATCTTTTCTTGCATCATCTTTGTAGATATCAGTTGCTCACATAATTACTTTTTTTTTTATCAAAATAGGCCTTTTGAGAAACATTGGGAAGAGGAAGGAGGTGAATAATTGACATATGGCTGTTATGATTCATTTGTCATACTCACCCCAGCCTTCCCTCCTCTCCTTTCTGATCTTACCTCATTCTGAATTGGTGGAATACTTGGGGTCACCAAAACCAGGGAAGTTTTCTTGGTTCATCTTCATAGATGGTTCTGAGGAAGGAACAAACAAGGAGCTTAAAAAAGGACTTCTTGGGTCTGGTCATGATGTACTCATACCATTATTCCCTCCTTATCAGAAAGATTGGCAATCCTTGGGGACAAGTTGAGAGATTAGAATTAGAAAATAAAAATGTAAAGAAAAATAGGGGCTATTTTTAGAGAGAAAAGGCTGAGATGGGACTAGAGTTTTTCTGTCTTATTCTATAACCATGGGGATGATTCAGTGTTTTTTCCCTTTATTCCAGAAGCCTCCATATGGACTAGGATCAAAGTTGATTGAGAGAGGGAATGGAGAATAAATGAAGGACCATAATATCCCTCAACAAGGAAAATAGTCTTTTCCTCTGTTTCTTAATTTAGGGCATTTGAATTTTGCTCTATTCTGATTGACACTTTAGTCCATAAGCCCTTATTTCACCCCATACATACTTACCTGACTGTATATTCCTTTTCCCCATAAGCCCCACAAAGAAATCATGCATGTCACCTATAGAAAGAAAAATATAAACATCAAGTGATAGTGAAAGAGGAGAAAAGGCAAATCCTAGCACTTACTTCTTCTTGCTAGTTGAGGTCAGCTGAGATTGTTTCTATCTTCTCTATTGGTATCTTCATTTCTCCCTCATTATTTCAAAGTGGTGTGAGCTCCAGGCTTAGTTTGCTACAGATCTCCACCTCCCTTCCTCTACCCTTTTTAATTACTTTCTGAAATCTCCTCCTTCATACTACCCTCATACGTTTTCCACTCCTTGCCCACGTGGCTTAGGAACAGATGCCCTTTGCCTGCTGAGCAACATTCAGCTACAGGTAGATAATTTTCCATGGGACCAATTATACCCCTCAAATCAAGGAGGGACCTGGCTGAGGAAGTGCTACTGGCTCACTTGGCTTATTCTGGCTGAGATGGGTCTTGCCAAATAACTTATCAGGCCTAGGAGTCATGGGAACATTGAGCAGGTTGTCAGCAGGGAGGGAGTGAGGGAAGGGAAGAGAGCAATGGAAAGGACTACTTACGTTTCTGGAAATCCATTGACTCCTTAGGATCTATGAAACAGAAAGTGCATGTAAGGAAAAACATTGGAAATGATATTAAGAGATACGGGCAACTGGAACAAACCAAGATCCCCTCAGCCAGTTCCCCACCAGAGCTGCCTCTCAGTACCTTCTTACATTCACTGATTGTGGCTTAGATGGGCCCAGGCTCTGGAGTGGTTCTCCAGTGGTATCCTCCTCCCCCTGCCCAAGATCTTGCATCTCATGCCATCTCCCTAGGGCTGCACCAGGAGAGTGAGGTCTTACCCACACTAGTCTTGCTCAGCAGCTTCAGCAACCCATCCAGAGAGAGAGAGCGGCTGTTATACAACCTCCGGAGCAGGGATGGAGGAAGTTGGTAGAGATCTAAGACCTTCTGGTGGAGACAGATACAGAAAACCAGGGTGATGCAGAAGCCTCCCAAGATCCCATCTAGCCATGGAGGGTTATGACCCAGTCCCTGGAATTGCTTTCTCCATTTGCACAACTCCATTTTTAACCCACCACATTCAGGCCCAGCTCTTCTTGCCAGGGACTATTCTATCTCATTTATTTCAGGATTTCCTATGATTTGCATTCTTCTTTCTCCTGATTTTAGATGCTGAATATTCTTGGGAAAAGCAAAAAGAACTTAAAGAACCAGAGAGAGGATTGAGACCATATAGTCTTTCCCAACAACTGTCTATGATGAGATGTCTATAAATGGGCATACAGAGGGGAGGATGGAGAAGTCAGACTGAGGATAGGATATAACCAACTAGCTAGCAGTGATGCCTTCCCATATCCCTGACCTAATATGCATTGAAGCTTCAGGTGAGCTTGAGGATGGTGGTAGGAGAAATAAAAAGTAGGAGTGCTGGACACGGATTCAGGAGGGACCTTAGATACTTATTGGTATAGTGACTCTGGGCAAGTCATTTAACCTCTCTCAGCCTCAGTTTCCTTCTCTGTAAAAATAGAGATAGTAATACCATCTAGTCCACAGGGCTATTGTGAGAATCAAATCAGACAGCATATTTAAGGAAGCCTTAAAGTGCTACATAAATGCTAGTTATTATTATTAAAGAACTTTCAAATTTGAAATGAGATGATATCTTAAGTCCCCCTCTTTGCTCCTTGTTTGTGATACCAGTTCACATATTGAATGACAAGTGCCTGGGGTCCCCTTTACTCTAATGAACATTGGTAACAACTGCCCATGGATTTTAGATGAATGAGTAAGGAAAGGTAATAGAGATTGGGAGCTCTGGTCTCTCTCTTCCTTATCCCCTCTCCATTCACAGTAAAGGTAGAAAGAGCCTTGATTTTAAAGTCAAAAGATCTGTTTGAATCCCAGATTACTACCTATCTAACTTTGGTCAAATGACTTATCCTTCTTGGCTTCAATTATTTCATATCTCTCTCTTTTTAAAATAACAGCCTTTTATTGTTCTAAATACATGCAAAGATAGTTTTCAACATTCACCTTTGCAAAATCTTGTCTTCCAAATTTTTCTTCCTCCCTCACATCCTCTCTCCTTCCCTAGACAGTAAGCAATCCTATATAGGTTAAATATGTGCTATTTTATCTTTTAATTGAGAAGGTAAGATTACAGTCTCAAAGGGCACAGGCAATAATCTGATCTCATCCAGATTGCTCTCCCCATTGAGTTGGGCAGGTTGTGAATTAGGAGAAAATGGGGTTTTTAACTGTTGGGTATCAATGAAGGTAAAATATTGGAATATATCTACTTTTCTGTGATTTCCCTCTATCCTCCAAAACATAGGAGAAACTTATAAATACCCCCCCACACTTTCTTTTACTATCTTCCTCATCCTTGTGTCCTTATCTTTTTGACTTTCTCTAATGTGGTATCTCTCCCTGTATCTTTATCTCTGATGCTTTGTTTTTCATTCCATTCCCACTTCATCTATTTTAGTTTTATTTGTGAAGGGTGTTACTGATCTTAAACACCTCTTTCCTTATGGGCCGATTTTTGGGGTTGCCAAATAGGGGCTCCTAATTGTTCTCATGATGGATTTTTTTTTTTAATTTCTTTCTTTTGGTAGCTTCAGGAGCTGTAGGATGGTGAACACATGAAACACCCTCAGCATCTAGCTGCAGTTGCTGGTATCTGACAGAGACAATCATCATCAAAATAGGAGAGAATTACTCCTCTCATCTCACTAGCCCCTCAGTTGCTAAAGCCCAATCATTTCCTAGAGCACACACACACACACACACACACACACACACACACAAACACAAAGAATACTGATTTAGATATACATATGCCCACCCAATACCCTGTGGAAGCAAGAGTGGAATGGAAAACTTTGCCCTGGTGCTGCAATCCAAGAGAGGGAAACTGAGGAACAGAGAGCTTACAGGCTGTCTTAAGTCCCACAGCAAGAGGGAAGAGGCAGAAATCCTGACCATTTCAGACTAAAGTTCTGCCTCTGGATTCATGTAAGTCCAGTCTCCTGTCCCCACTGCCATGGACTGCTCTGACTACTCAGACAATTTGGCACCTAGAATTGTCAATCTCTTTTTACATCTAACTCATAACTCCTGGAGAGGCCACTTTTCCCAAATTGCTCAAATAGTCTTCCCACCCTCTGTAATGAGATGCTAAGTAGAGTTGGGGTAGAGAAACAGCTAGATTTCTCACACACACAGAATTTGTAATAAGTCCCACCTGTAATCATCTTAAAAGCATTTGTGCCGATGTAATTGCTGTCATTTGAAAACTCTGAAAAGATTCATTCTCTCCTTCTTCCCAATCAGTTCCCACCCTCTTCCCATTGGAAATCACAGCCCAATCTGTTGTTTTTCTATATTGGGACAACCCAATCTAAGAAATCCTGCGTTAAAGGGCTGGGGGGGGGATCAATGGGAGAAAAGGAGAAGGGGCTGAGCTCCTAAGCTGGGGAAGAGTACTGGAGCTGGGAAGAGAGAGCAAAAAATGTCTTTGCATTTCAATAATTACATGGCAATGTGACAGTTGTGTGCAAAGTAACATGCAAATGGTGATTGATTATTTTGGCAACAGGGGTTATGGTGTCTTATCAGGGCTCTGATCATCTATCTGACCAGGGACTAAGCTATGGGAAAGAACTAGTAGAAAGTCTCTCCTGACCTCTAACTCATCTCCCCTCTTATAAAGCACCATCCAATCAATATTAATCAATCAACAAGTATTTCTGAGCAGCTGCTATTAAATTCTTGTTTCTAAATGGACATAGATACAGCAATAGAGAGACAGAGATGTTTCTTACACACACACCCCTACAGAAATACATAAACACAAAGATAGATATACATATAAACATATATGTGTGTGTCTATTTCAACACACACACACATCCCTGCTACTGGAACTTCAGGGATATTATGATCAAGGGGAAGTCTGTCTCTGAGGAGGCAAAGGGGGTGTCTTACCTTGCTGTGGCCCCCCCCAAATGCCCCTTCTTCCTGTGATTCCTCACAGACAGCATGGCAGCTCCTTCCAACCCCGAGGACCAGAATAGCCACGAGCAGCAGTGTACTTCTCATGGTGCCTAGGAGGGCAAAGGTGGTGAGCCTTGGGCTCAGAGTGAAGATGAGAAGAGCCCTTCCATGATCCCCAGCCAGAGCACACCCCAAGCCCACAGATGACAGACACCAGTCACAGAAGTAACACTGACATGTACAAAGTGTGAGCCTAAGACTGATGGTGGGGAAGAGGAGAGGAGGAAGGTGGCAGATGTTGAAGCTCTTTCCTTCAACTTTCCTACCACCATAGAGTATCATCCTTCACCTCCCCCAAGTCTGGGTCTGACAGGGACAAACCATCAGGCTGAGAACAAATCCTCTCTCCCTAGGAAGAGAAGGCGGCGATAAATAAAGAAGGGACCTATATCCCTTGCTTACCCCCATGGAAGGGTCCTAAAAAACTAATTTCCCAACAGAGAAACTTTCCAGGTGGGAAAAACGGAGAATGAACCTTTAGTCTCCTGACATTGACCTAGCTTCCAAAAGAATCCCCCCCAACACACACACACACACACACACACACACCTGCCCATTTTCCCAATCTCCTTCCTATAGTACCAACTTCCATCTCCCCGAGTCTTTTCCTCTTGATTCTGGACCCCAGCAGTAAAACTTGCCCCTTATTCACAGTACCCATCTCTCACACAAATATATTCCTATATCCTTTTTTTCTGACCTTATTTACCTCCTTTTCCAATTATACCTACCTAGAGTTGACTCCTGGTAAGATATGGAGGCTTAGGATCTGTGGGTCTTGGGGTCCGGCTTCCCAGTTTCCACAAGGATGCTTCAGTGGTTGCTGCTAAAGGGAGAGGGGATCTTGGATCTGGCAGAGACACAGTCCCTGCTCCCTGATAAGGGCTTTGGGAGGGTCTGGGGGGGTGGAGGGCTGAGAGGAGGGGCTGAGAGCCACCAATCCTGGGGTAGATAGAAGAGGGAGATGGGGGGGCCTGGGGGAGAGGAAGGGAGAGAAGGAAAATGTTGCAATTAGAAACCCTGAGAACACAGAAAAACCTACCAGACACACAGCCCAGTGCTAAAGCCACCTTCCCAATAGTGCCTGAAGAATGCTCTTAGAAAATAAGTATTTATTTGTTTGTGATTTGATGTAGAATATACTCATGACACATTAGGAGGTAAAAAAGCAATCAATCTCTTCATCTTTGCCCTAATCTCTTAGAGGATCTCCTCTCTATAATTCCCCAGCCTCTGCTCTGCTCTCCTCAAGCACTCCCTTCCCACCCTTTATCCATGAGCTAGGCTGGTCCCCCATTTGGGTTCCCCTGAAGCATCTCTGTGGAATACAAAGTCTATTTTGCCCCCTTGTGCAGATAGCCTGAAACTGGGACACATTTGAAGATGTTACTTTTAGGACTCTGGGACTGATCCTATCCTTTGCTATTCCTCCCCCCCCCCCCCCCCTGCTTCCAAGCTGGGATCCAGGATCTCTTCAGAATTGATGAGATAAGGAAGGATGATAAGGGGAGCTTCCAGGACCAGATAAAGGGAGGGTTAAATGGGTTTTCTTTCCTCCCTCTCCAAAATAGCTCCCCATGCAAATGCTTATGCTATAAACCAGCCATCAGAGTCTTATCTGTCAATATAAATCAATGCCTCTGGTCTGAGTTTCCTCACCTATAAAATGAGGGAACTAGTCTAGAGAGTTCTGATGTCCCTTCCAGCTCTAAATGTGTGATCCTGTGATTAATCCGTCCCTTAGCCTGCTTCCAAATCCAGAAATCCCTTCCTCATTGTCCCATCTCGTTACTCAAAGATCTATTGGGGCAAGAAGATCTCCTGGACTTTCTGTCTCTTACTCTACTCCATGGGTATTCCTGACTATAGAAAAATTCTTAGTGTAGTCTGACTTTTATCCCTCCTGCTGCAGGCTCGCTAAAGATAGAGAATGAGAGAACATGCCTTCTGTCCCTACCACCCCCGCTAAGCTTCAGATTGATCTCTTAATTGCTATACTTTTTTTTTTCTTGTTTCAGGGATTTTTCCCCTTGTCTAATCTACTTCCCTGAAGCTCTGTCATCTTCTCCTGTGACCTTTTAACCACTATGTTCTATTCCCCTACTGTTAGGGGGAGCTTATTCTGCTTTATTTACCCCTCTCAAAGCCCAAGAGAGTGGGAAAGAGAGGGGAAAGAGAAACAAAGAGACAGAATGGAGGGATGAAATGAGGGAGAGACAGAGACAGAGACAGAGAGAGAGAAAGAGAGAGAGAGAGAGAGAGAGAGAGAGAGAGAGAGAGAGAGAGAGAGAGAGAGAGAGGAGACAGACTGGAGGGATGAAATGAGGGGAAGAGAGAGACAGAGACAGAGAGAGAGAAGGAGGGAAGAGGGGGAGGGAGAGAGAAGAGAGATGAGACAAATATAGAGAGATATAGAGAGAAGAGAAATAAAGAGACAGAAAGGAAACAAAGGGAGAGACAGAGAGATGCAGAGAGACAGAGAATAGAGAAGAGATAAGGATAAATATCCAGAAAAAGATAGATAGTAGTAACTACCAAGGTTCATCCAGATGCTTGAGAGTAACCTAGCTAGAGGTAACCATCTACCGAGCCTTTTCCCTTGAGATCCAAAGAAAGCAAGAAAGGAAGACAGCCTGCCTGGCTCTCTTGTCTTCCACTTGGAGCTATCAAGCCTTTTAGATCAGAGTCCCTTCCCATCCTTTTGTCTTTTGCTCCCTTTCTTTTGAAGCTGGTAGCTCAGACAAGCTTCATCTACCTAAAGCAGAGATTCTTAATCTACGGTCTGAACATGCCTAAGGAAAAAGTCCACAGATAGATTTCAGAGAGTCCATGAACTTGTATCTTTATTTTCACTAACATCTAACTGAAATGTAGCGTTTACTTCAATTACAAAGCATAAAAAATAACTTTTTTTTTTTTTTGAAGAAGGGCTCTGCATGTTTCACAAGACTGCCAAAAGGGTCCATGACACCAGAAGGGTTAAGAACCGTTGGACCAGAGTGTGAGCAGCAGCTGGTTCCCCAGTCCCCTTAATTATGCATAAGCCTAATGAGGCCCCTTTAAATACTCAGCTAATTACTGGACAGGGTGCACCCTGAAGGAAGAGGAATAAGGCTGGTGAGAAAAGCATGAAGAAGTAGAAAAGATTCTTGGGTACTTAGAGGCAGGAGACAGGAAGAAGATAGGACCTGAAAGGAGTGCTGTATAGGTTGTTCATGCAACTAGAATGTCAAATAGCAGATCGACGGATTATTGATTTACTTCAGAGTGCAAAGCTAAGGAAAGGTTTAAAAAATCTCATTAAAATAGTTCCCCCTATCCCTTAGTAGAGAGTGGTGAGAAAATAAATGCTTGGTAATTTTTAAAAATAAAATTTGATTTTAAAAAATCAAAACTATTTGTTTTTTTTTCCACTAGAATGGTGAATCAGGGAAATAGAGTAGGTATATAATGCACACAGTACTAAATGATTATATATATATATATTTTATATATACAAAATTATGGTAATTTTGTGTTTGATAAATATAGAGATCTAAGTTTTAGGAACAAGAACACACTATTTAATAAAAATTGCTGGGAAAACTGGAAAGCAATCCAGCAAAAATAAGGTATAGAACAATATATTATACCATTTACCAAGATAAATTCAAAATGGATACATAACCTAGATATAAAGGGAGATATCATAAGTAAATTAGAAGAAAATGGAAGATATTACCTATCAGATTTATGGATAGAGGAAGGATTTATGAATAAACAAGAAATAGAGAGTATTATGGAATGTAGAAGATTTTATGACATTAAATTAAAAAGGGTTTGTATAAATAAAACCAGTGTATTCAAGGAAAGCAAAAAATTAAGGGGAAAATTTTTATAGATAATTTCCCAAAGAAAAGCCTCATAATTCAAATATATAGAAAGCAGAGTCAGATTTATAAGAATATGAGTCATTTCCCACTGATAAAAAGTCAAAGGATGTGAACAGGCAGTTTTGAAGAAGAAATCAGAGCTATATGTAGTCACATGAAGAAATACTGCAAATCATTATGGATTAAAGAAACAAAACCTAAAACAACTTTGAGATATCTCATATTTATCAGGGTGGCTAAAATGATAGGAAAGAAAAACAATAAATATTGGGAAAATGGGTACTTTTAATAATTGGTAATTAATAAAACATAATTATTAATAATACATTGGGTCAATGTATTAACATTGCTGATAAAACTGTGAACTTATCCAACCATTTTGGAGAGCAATCTGGAATTATGTCCAAAGACTTGTGAAATTGTGTGACACCCTTTGATCCAGAAATACCACTATTAGGTCTGATATTTGCATGTATGCATGTGTCTATACATACCTATACACACATGCAGTTCTGTGTGTGCATATGTATGTGTCCACACATACTTATACACACATGTATGTGTGTGCTTGTACATGCATATATTTGTGTGTATCTATACTGCCTATATATATTTGCATACACACATGTGTCTATGCATGCCTATATTTGCATGTATGCATTGTCTACATACACGTATTTTCATTATGCATGTGTCTATGCATACTTACACACACATATATTTGTATGTGCATGCATCTATACATACCTATACATGCATATATTTGTATGTGCATGTGTCTATTCATGCCTTACATATATTTGTGTGTATGCATGTGTCTGTACACACATATGTTTGCAGTGTGCACGTGTCTACACATGCCTACACATATATTTGCATATGCATGTGTCTACACACATATATTTGCATGCATGTATGTCTATGAACACTTTTATAATGCATGTGTCCATAAATAGGTATGCATATATTTGCATGCATGTATATCTATACATACCTATAATTGTATGTGCATGAGTCTATATATACATATGCATACATGTATTTGTATGTGCATGTGTATACTTACATACACATAGATTTGTGTTTATGCATGTGTCTGTACACACGTTTGCATTGTGTATGTGTCTATACATGCCTACACACGTTTGTGTAGGTATGTTTCTATGCATGACTATATTTGCATGTGTATGTGTCTGCACATATATTTGCATGTGTGTCTATGAACACACGTGTTTTCACAATGCATATGTCCATACATAGCTATGCATTTGCATGCATGTATGTGTCTATGCGTGCCTATAATTGTATTGCATGTGTCTATGCATACATATACATATATTTGCATGTGCATGTATCTATATGTACATATAAATATATTTGTATGTATGCATGCGTCTATACAGATATATGTTTGCATTATGCATGTGTCTATACATATCTATACATATATTTGCATTATGCATGTGTCTATACATACCTGCATTTGTGTGTATACATACATACACGTGTGTATAGGTATGTGTGCACACATGTATGATGTTGGATTTCTCAAATGTGAGGTTGGGAGAGAGACAACTTAAAACTTAAAATGAACAAAAATATATATTAAAACAAAAGAAAATTTAATTGGTACTTCCTGTTTGGTAATTAGCTCCTACTTTGATGGCATTTGGGGGGCAAGGGAGCTTGAGATGGATAGCGATGGAGAGAGAGAGTGACGGTTTGCGAGCAAAGACCTCTTAGGTCCTGCTTGTGGCTCTCCCTTCCTTTCTTCTCCCCTCCTTCCTCTCCCTGTCGGAGAGCTTTGGGGAAAGGTCTGCTATGAATAATGTCCTTTGATAAGGCTCCCTGTGTTCCTGGGGGTGGGGGGTCCTGAGGGGGGTAAGCAAGGAGATGGCAGGGGGAACTAGTAGCCCCTTGATCTGCAGGATTCACAAGGACTTAAAAGGGTTGATGCTGAGCTAAGCCAGGGAAGGAAAGCAGAGCCAGGCTTGGGGGGTTCAAGTTTGCTCTGGGAGAAGGACAGAGGCAGCACCTGAGGGAAAAGAGCAGGATCTCAGGGAGCATTTTTTGCCTGGAAAGGAACTGCCTGCAGGTGGGCTCAGAACATCCCCTGGCCCCGGCCATTTCTAAGTCCACAGCCCAGCCCCTCTTGTAACCCTAGCGGGTCTTCGGCTCTAACCTCCTCTCTGGCTCATCCTCCTTTTCTTTGGGAAGTCGGGGTGGAGAGGTTGCCAGCAGGGATGCTGCCTGAGAGCTGGGGGGGTGGGGGGTGGGAGGGAGGGGAAGAGGGACCGTGCATCCGCCTGGACCTGATGATCTGCCCCATCACCCCTGTGCACACCCCCCTCTGTGCTCCTGCCTACTTCCCTCTCCATTTGAGATAATGGCTCTGTCCTTGAGGGAGCAGCTGGGGAGGCTGACTCTGGAGGATTGCAGTGTCCACTCCAAGCCGAGTCATGAAGCTGGGAGCGGAAGCTGTGGCCCTGGTTCTGAAAGGCCAAGAGGGAGGTAGCAGGCGGGCAGACTGCGTGGGGAGCAGATGGAAATGCCATCCAGCAAGGCCGAACCCTCCCAGCCAAGCGAAATCGTGGAATAGTAATGGAGAGAGTGGCCCTGAGCCAGTCAAGGACTCAGGCAGCGAGACATCCCCAGCTGCTGCCCCTTGTATTTCTGGGAGCCTCAAATCTCCTAGGCTAGAGGAGAGCCACTTCCAAAAATGTAAGAGGAAAAGGGCTGAGATGATATAACATGAAGGATGGAGGCTGGGGGGGATGGTTAAAAAAATTAGTTTATAGTGATGGCTTTTTTTTTAGCATCCCCAAAATTCACCACAGTACTCCCTTCCCTTACAAAGTCATACCATATAATAAATACCATTTTAAGACAAACAAGAAAAAAATTAATATACATTTTTTTTAATTTTGAAAATATGTGCAATGTAATACCATCTACCTCTATAAAAAATGGGTATATTCTCATATAATTGTTCTTTCTATTTATGTTTTTGTAGTCACATTTTCTTGGTTCTGCTTTGATTCATGAATATTTTTCCATGCTTCTCTATATTCATCATATCCATCATTTTTTTTTACAGAAGTATAATATTCATTGCACTCATGGCTCACAGTTTTTTAGTCATTTCCCCATCAGTGGGAGTCTATTTTGTGTGGGGATTATAAACTCATAGATTTAAAACCAGAAGGAATTTTTTAGAAATTATTTACTTAACTTCCTTCATTTCACAGATGAGGAAAATGGAAGTCCAAAGAATCTAAATTAACTTGCTCAAGACAGTGTCATAGTCCAGAATTTGAACTCAGATCCTTTGCTTCTACATTTTCTGCACTACCTTATTACAATAACTTTAGGGTCTTTCTTTCAAGATAATTGCAAGGAAAGTACTTATAGATCTGAAAGTGCTATATAAATATTGTTACTATTGTTAATAAATTTTCCAAGGTGAGGCTGAAATAATCTGAGGGATCGAAAATAATTTATTTGATAAATTCTTGAATGATTGAAGAGAAAAAAGATGTCTCTGGATCAGAAATTGAAAGCTAGTAGCTCAAAATGGATTCCTATAAAGAGAATAGGTTCATTCTCCCCTCTCTGCAGTGGGGCAGATTTCAGTGGACATATAAGGGGAAATGTCTAATTTTTTAACTTTCCAGAAATGGAATAATCTCAGGAGTTAGGGGATTGAATTTCCCATTCCCATTCTCATTCCCATTGATCCATAAGCAGAGGCCAGATGTTGTAAAAAGGAACTAATTTTCAGTAAGCACTGAACTACATGACCTCTAAAGTCCCTTCCAGTTCTAGATTCTGTGGAAATGATGGATAGAAGATAGGGAGAAAGAATGGTTCCAATCTCTGTGGCAGGAATCCTTGTTGCTTTTTGTCTATAGGAACTCTTTGACAGAAACCAATGGAATGCTTCTTAGAATAATGTCTTTGGATAGAGCAGTAAATAAAGAGACCAGACATGGAACCAGGAAACTCTGAGTTCAAATTCATCCTCAGAAGCTTACCAGCTGTTTGACTCTAGGCAAACCACTTAATTTCTTTTAGTTTCCATTTCCTCATCTGGAAAATGAAGGATAATAATAGTCCCACCCCTACCTAGAGTTGTTATGAAGATAAAATGAAATAATATTGGTAAAGCATTTGTAAACTATATAACTGCTAGCTATTACTATTATGTATATAACAAAGTACACATAGGATTACAAATTCTATTGGAGTTGTTCCTCTTATGTGAGTCCTTGGATGCCCTGAAATCTACCTACAGATGCCATGAGAGTCCATGGTTCCAAATTAAGAGGCCCAGCTCTATGGATACCTGAGAAGTAATAAGCAAAGGGAGAACAGTGAGGATTTTAGAGGTGATTCAGTAATTCATCTCTCTCCAGCCCACAGTAAAGGATCAATGTCTCTGTGAAAGAAAGAAAGAGAAAGGGACAGGAAAGGCAAGATAGAACCGAGGTGGGGGGAGGACCATCTGCTTTCCATTTTCTCATGTTCATTAATCCTCAGATTTGGAGCCCATTGTGGCCAGAGAAAAGGATGAGGATCGAGGACCCGAAGCTCCTCCAAGCTCCCTCCTCTCTCCCCACCCTGGGCCTGCAACAAGGGCAACAGGGGAGAAGGAGTGGAGGAGGGAGCAGCCGTTATTTCTGAAATTATTTCTGAAAATGGCCAGACACTTCACCAGAAAATGATGCCAATTTGGGCTCTGGGCACAGGAAGAGACAGACAATGCTGATTATAGGAGGAACTGGAGGAGCAGCCAACCCCGTGATCCTGGATCGCCTCCCTGGGGCCTTCATGGTCTGGGTCTGAGACTGCCCTCTGCCTCCGGGAACAAACAACTCCTGGGTCAAGCCAAGAGGTCTCCATCAACCTGACCCTTTCTGCCCTGACTCAGCTCATCCCTTCAAGGGCTACTGGGCAGGAAGAATTAGATTCATTTCCAGGCTAAAATGAAAAGTTAATCTTTCTTCTCTCACTTGTTTATGTGGAGCTGTGAGCTGACTACTGATGGGTCTGGGAAAAGGAGGGACCCTCATCCTCAAGATACAGTGGGCATGGAGATAAGGTTGGAAAAAAGGGAGTGAGGGAAGGGACAGGAGGATGGGAAAGATACAGTGATATTGGGAAGGAAAGGAGATACCAAAAGACAAGGATCATAACAAAAAACAGGCAAAAACAGCAGAGAGTGTGCACCTGAATAAATATTTGGTTGTTGGAAGCAGAGAGAGGGGGACTGAGATGGGAGGAAACAGCCAGGGAGAAAGAGAATGCATGGGGAAAGGTTTTGGAAAGTAAAAGTATGATTTCTAGTATTAGGTTTTGCTATTAAAGACAGATAATGAGAGATTTAGAGAGAGACAGGTCCATGCAGAGAAAGTGAGAGAATGAGAAGGAATAATCAGGAAGAGAAGAGCAAAATGAATGGGGGGTTGTGGTGGAGAGGGCCCCCTGGCTCTGAGTACCACCAGCTGCAGGCCCCAGCTGTGGGACAGCGATCGGCAATATAATTGTCTGGCATCATTGTGGCAGCTAGGGTGTGGGGGGATGAAGGGGCCAGAGAGGCAGGTGTGGTCCAACCAGGCTAGTGCCAGCGAAAGGGCTGGAAGAGGAGGCCCTTGCCAGAGGTGGGAGTGGGCTCTCTCCTCTGGCCCCCTCCCAGATGAAATCTCCATGAGAACCAGGATTTCTTCCCGGCCTGCTAGGAACATATTTAATATGTTGGTCCATGGGCCATCTGTGACCTGACCTTGCCTCCTTCCTTTTAGTCTCCCACACCATCTCTGCCAACCCCACCGAAGCTCAGCAGATGAAAGGGCCGAGAAGCAATTTTCCTTTTAACTTGGACTCATTATTACTGTATTACATATGCAATATAGAGTACTGATTCCAAGGAGTCTGATGAAGGTTTTTGGGGGGAAGGAGGCAGTAAAGAGAGGAATCTAGTGACCTTGGGGCAAAGAGAAGAGGACGATAGGGAGAGCTGGCTGATCCTAGAGTTACTCTGACTCAAAATAAGCAGACCTTCCACTGCTGGCAGGCTTTATTAAGGGATAAGAGCCTTCTCCATTTCCCCTCTCCCTTCCTCTTCTCCAAGAGTGGGGGGACTCGCGCTTTTCCCGGACAAGGGACCGATGGCTCTCCATCTTCCTCACTGTGCATACACCTCCAGGTGGTTCCTTCCTTTCTTCTTGCAGCTTACTTTGTTTCTGTCTTCACTCTTTGGGCTCTGAATGACCTTCACTTTCATGTTGTCTTCTTTGAACTTCACCATGAACCTTGGGGAAAGATTAGGGGTGGGCTTACAGCCTGGAGCCCCTCCCAGCTCAATGATGGGTTTTTCCCCTTCTAGGACCCGGGACCCTCCCACTCCACAGAGAATTAATCCCTGAGGCTAGATGTCTCAGAAGGCAGTCTGAGCCACTAGGAGAGCCGTGCTTAGCATAGGGGAGGTACTTAATGAATGCCTGTTCAATGAGGGAGGACAGAGGGAAAAGCCTTCAAGTCCCATCCACCCACGAGTAAGAGTTCTGCCCAGCACTCTTTCTCCCTTAATGACTCCCAGGTCGTGGTGACCCACAGCTTCCTGGTTATGGCCTCCCCACTCTTTCCCCTATTGATCATTCTTACTCTTCAGTCACAGTAATTGGCAGTTGCCTCTTCATTTTATCCAGCGTGGCCCGGTATAGCTTGGTCAACAACTCAATCACATGCTCACTGACCAGTAGAATGTCTCCCTTGGAGCCCACCGAAGAGATCTTGGGGGGCAGAATGAGGAGAGCAGGGAAACACTGAGTTAGGGAGTCACCACAATGCCAGGGCCAGTCCCTCCTGCCCTTTGTCCTCCCCTGCCTCTTTTCCTGGTCTCTGGGAGGTATGGCCATTCTCTAGGTACCTCAGTGAGATGTAAGCCAAAGAGTCCATTCTGGAGGCTGCTGACCGACACCTCAGCCACCTTCTCCAGCCCAATGACAATCTTGATTTTGGAGCCTTTGGCATCAGCAAGGATCACATGACTCTTGGTCAAGAGGAGAATTCTTGGGTCCATCTGGGGGAAAGGAATAGGGTAAAGAAGAATAGCAATACAAGATAAGTGTGGAAATATGTATACATATATTCGATTTGTCAAGTATTTTATCATAATTAACATGTAGTGGACTTCCTGCCATCTAGGGGAGGGGTGGGGAACAGGGGGGAAAAATTTGTAACAGAAAGCTTTGTAAGGGTTCCTGTTGAAGAATTACCCATACATATGTTTTGCAAATAAAAAGCTTTAATAAAAAAATTAAATTAAAATAAATAAAATAAAAATAAGAATGAATTGTAAAAATTGTAAAAAAATAAATTATACACTTTAGAATATACTAAAAAAAAAGAATAGCAATAACAATTCACGTTTCTACAGTGTTTTAAGGGTTTATAAGGTCCTTCTAGCCACCCTATGCTATGCTTGTAAATTTTATTGGGATGATATGACAGACAGATGAAGAAACCAAGCTTGGAAACATGGTGACTTGCTCACTAGTTAGCAGCCAGGCCCATTGGATTTATTCTGCTTTGCCATGTTGCTTCCCCTCCATGGGGAGGACCTGGTATCTACCTCAGATTCCAGAGTCCACCTGCTTGTTATGAGGTGGGGATGGGGTCCAAACCTTGCCACTGGCTCTGTTGACTTTATGCACAGTCTCAGCCATCAGCACAGGTCCATCAGAAGCTGTCTGTAGCTTCTGCAGCTTGGGTTTCTCAGGAAGCATCACATAGTCACCTCTGAATGGCACAGGGACACTGGGGGCACAGACAAGGCATGAAGAAGCAAGTCCCTTCTGGCTTCCCCGGGCTCCTGCCTCTATCACCCTGCTTCCCCCTTTCCCCCTTTAGGGCCATCTTCACCATCTCTTTCTGGATCATTTGGGAAATCTCCAGATTGTGGCTAATGTACCCCAGGTTCTCCCCTGTCCTTACCTTTGGGGATATGAAGCCTTTTTGCCTTTAAACAATTCACTGGCACAGAGTTTCTCCTTCAGAACCTCTTTCTTCTGTGGGGAAAGCTGATCCAGAAACTGTTTACACTGGACAGGGTCAGAACCAGAGATTGTAATGCTTGGGGTGGGGTAGGGGAGGGGAGCACTTGTATACAGAAAAGATTGGATGGAAAGAGGCCCTCCCTGTCTCCCATCCTCCACTAGTTTTCTCACCTTCCAGGGGTAGAAAATGGTCTTCAGCTCCTGATTCGCCAGGGTAAAGACTTTGTAAGGAGGGGGTGGCCACCTGTGGTCAGTGACCTTAGAAGGCAGGTTATTCCTCAGGCCCAACAGGAATTTCTGCACCTGGGATAGGAGGCAGGAAAGAAGAGTGAGAAAGGGAGCAAAATTTAATCCAGAAATTGAACTTGCAGCAGGACTAAGGCCTCCTTATGCTCTGGGAAGGCTGGGCAGGGGATAGGGTGGAAGGAGAGGAAGAGAGAACAAAGATAGGGAAAGATCTTTTTTCCCCCTCAGAGATCTGTGAGTTTGAGGTTGTGGGTTACAGAAGAAACCAGATACACTTTATGTGGGTTGGGGGCATGTGCTGGAGGTGGTGAAGGAGTTCCAAAGTCCTGTTCCCCTTTTTCTAGCTCTGAAGGTGAGGATGTGCTGCTGTAACAGTGCAGAACCAACCCCACCACCTCCTCTCCTCCAGCCACTTCTTACTCTTGACCCCCTCCTCCTCCTCCTCCTCCTGGGACAAGCAGGTTTCAGAAGTACTTGTTACTCTTTTTACCCATAGCCTCATGTGGGTGACTCCATTCCCTGCCCATTCATTGGCTCCAGCCCTCTTCCCTTAGCATCTCTTGTTTAAAAAGAGAGAATTTCAATTTTCTCTCTTCTCCCAGCTCTACATTTCCCATCTGACCTACTCACCATTCTCCTATAGATGAAATTTGACAACTTCAAGGCTGCCCCTGACCGGAAATATTTCCGATATTCCTTTCGGGCCTGGCAGGAGTGACCACGGAAAAGAAAAAAAAAAAAAAAAAAGTAAAGAGAGAATCTTAATTTAATTTAATTCCACAACAATGTACTGGGCACCTGCTCTATACAAAGGACTGGCTATGTGCAGGGTGATACAAAGGCAAGGCAATCCCTGCCCTCAAGGAACTCGTTCCATAACTGCCTCTTGGATGTTTCAATCAACATATCCCAAAGAAATCTGAAACCTGACATATCTAAACTTATCTTTCCCTTAGGGGAGCTTATCTTTTCTACCTAAGCTGCTAAGTGGTGCAGTGGAGAGCTCAGGTGGAAAAGATAAGTTCAGGAAAGACCTGAACTTCATATTTCAGATACTAACTAGCCAGAAAGCCACTTAACCTCTGCCTAACTCAGTTTCCTCAACTGTAACATAGGGATAACAACAGCTCCTATCTCACAATTTGTAAGGATTAAATGAGAAAATATTAGTAGAGCCCAGTACATAGTGTTGCTGCTGTTGTTCACTCTTTTTCCTTTGTGACTCTATTTAAGATTTTCTTGGCAAAGATACTGGAATAGTTTGCCATTTCTTTCTCCAGCCCTAGTGCTATTCCTCACTCTTATCTCCAGTCTCCGTGCTTTTGCAATGTCCTTCCCCTACCACTCAATCTAGTATGTACTCCCTTTAAAAAAAAAAATTATCAGCTGCAAATTCATTCCCTTCCTCTACCCGTTGAAAAGGCAAGAAATGCATCGCCTATTATTGACCAGGCAAGAAATATAATACCTATTATTTATATGATGTTCACACACTCCCTTTTATGCTGTCTTGGAGTGTCTCTAAGTTGCAGCTCAGACTCTATCTTCTGCATTCAATCTTTTCTGATCCCAAATCTTAGTTGTACCCCCAGCACCCAGCTTAGAGCCTGGCACATGGTAGACATTTAATAAATACTTATTGATTGATTGATTCTCTGTTTCTTCAAACCCTTAGAGAGTCCAGAGAAGAGGGGCCGAGATGATAGATGACTGTATCACAAGGAAGAGAGATTAGGTGATCTCTCAAGGTCTTTTCTATCCCAAGATTCAGGGGTTCTGGGCCAGAGGGCAGAGGGAATGAGAAGGGGGGGTACACCTGCACACACACATGCTCATATTCTAGCCTTCCTTATCTGTGATCTTGAGGGTTTGTGAACAATGTCTGCTCCTTCTCCCTACATCCCATCAATACCTTCTCTCTGTTAAGTGACCAGCACAATCTCACCCAGAGTGAAGCCCGGGGGAGCCCCTGGTGTCCCCAGCTCCCTTTATTATTTACCTTCCATCCTCTCACAAAAGCCTGGATCAGTAATGTTGATGCTTTTATCTTCCCATAGTGTTTCTTTTGCTGCAGAAAACATTGGGGGATGAGGAAAGGGAAGGAAGGGGGCCAGAGGAGCCTCCTCACCCCTCCCATGTGGCCGCAGTGCAACAGACAGAGCATATACATGCAGTTGTTCTGGGGGTGGGGAGGGTGCAGGTGTGATGGGAGGAGTTCTGGGGTGACTCCTACCAAGTTACCCCGAAACCAGGCAGAAATGAGGATCTGACTTTTGCGCATGAGCTGGTAATTGACACGGCACCGCCAGCCCCGGTACATCTTCTGGATGAGAACAGCTAGCTGATGTATTTGAATCCTCCTTTTCTCCTCCAGATAGAAAAGCTAAGGGCAGATAAGAGTTGGAGTGGAGTGGGGGAAAGGAGAATGGAATGAGGAGGATTGGAATTGCCTGTGCCTTTCCCCATCAGCACTAGTCTCTCCCCACAGCCGGCTTACACACAGGTACATCCAAGTATTCAACATCCCTCTTGGTTCCACAAGGTGGAAACTACCCAAATAATACCCACGTTCTGCCCTCCTTCATTGCTCCATTTCTTTCCCTCACTCACCGTCTTGGGGCTACGGATGAAGATTTTGGTCCGACCAAAGGCCAGCTCCCCAGAGCCCAAGTTTAGGTCTTCCAGAAGCTTTTCCACTCCCTCCCTATAGGAGAAGCAAGGGGCACACATGGCCATAGAGAGGCACCCTACCACCTCAGGTGAGGGCTCAGACATGGGGCAATCATGATTTGAACTAAACACCAACACCACGACCACCACCATATTTAGAAGTTGGGAGTTGGGGGGGGGGAGGAGAGTCTGAGAATAGGGTCTTTGTTTTCCCTCTTGGTTCCACACTTAGCTTTCTTCCCTGAGCCTCCAAGGTCTGATCTTCCCAGATCCCTTGGACCTTTCCTTCGGCCCTCGCAGTGATTTGCCCTTCTACTGCTTTCCGCCCTTTTCCCTCATTACCGAGCTTGGCCACGCCAGTGGGGCCACGTAGAGCGGCTCAGCATCCGGTATCTGTCCAGGAAGGCACTGTAAACCTGTCGGTAGGCATAGCCAGCCCTTCGCACCCGAATATTCTCGAGTAGTCCCAGGTACCGGGCCTGGGTGCCCACTAGTTCAGATGAGAACAGACCTCGTTGCTGATGCTCATTTGGTTTGATGCACCTAAGGGAAGGGGAGGGTTCGTGGGCAGGTACATATATGGGCAAAACCTCCTGTAGGATTCCCCTTTGAGATTTTCATGTCCATCCTTCTGACTCTATGCCCTTCAGTTAACAAAGACCAGGGCCTTCCTCTGTTTCACCAAATTTCTGCCTGTCTCCAGGACTGAGAGATTTCAAGGGAATAGAACATCTTGCCTCCCCCTTCTAGTCCCACTGGGAACCCTCTTTGAGATCTAAGTCTTCTTCCTCCTTCTCACTCTCATTAACCTTCTCTCCTTCTCATCCATCTCCTTGCATGGGCCTTTTTTCCATCCTGTTGGGACTTCCCTTTTTGGTGTGTTATTTTGTGTTTGCATAGTGGGCATTTACACTTACTGTGTTTTAATATTATCAGTTCACATATAAAGAGTTTAAAGTACTAGGCAAGTGTTTGCATCTTATTATTGTTATTCAGTTGTGTCTAACTGTGATTCCATTGGGGGTTTTCTTGGCAAGGATCTTGGAGTAGTTTGCCATTCCCTTTTCCAATTCATTTTATAGATGAGGAAATTGAGGGAAGCAGGGGTATATGACTTGCCCAGGATCACACAGCTAGTAAGCATCTGAGGTCAAATTTGAACTCAGGTCCTATTTCCAAGCTCAATTCCACTATCCACTATGGCACTACCTAGCTGTCTCCTGCTCTAAATTTAGAATCCTATAATTCTATCATCTCATTATGTCTATAGTATATCTGTTATAAATAAGACATATCACCTAATATAGTTAGGATTTTTGGAATACAGGTTCTTCATGAGTGTGGCTATAGAGTTCTTGAACTGGGTCCCAGCAGTGGGGGGTCGCTTAAGGGAGACTTGTTTGGGGTCCCCCTCTGGAAACAGCATCTGAAGCAGGTGGTGCTTGGACTTCCACAGAGCCTGTGACAGGTCTCGGAAGAGCAGGTCATTGTTCTTGTCCAAGAAACCATCCACATTGTACATCACCTGGTTGGAGGGATGTGTGTTAGCTGGAACCCCACAGTCTTAGCCTTTTAGCACTCTGCTCCCCAGATTTCTCCAACCTCCAGCCACAATCACTGGACTTTATCCTCTTTACCTTCAGCACCCCCATGGACCTCAGTCCTTGTATCTTATTCCTCAAATCCTCCCCCCAAGTCACCTACTCTTTATTTCCCAGTCTCCACCTCCTGCTCTTGACTTATTCCTACTGCTTCTTCTCTACTCCACTCATGGCCCATCCATCCCTGAATTCCCTTCTAGCCTTTTACCTCCACTTACCTTGCCAGCATAATGTTGGATACGGAAGCAGTTAAGGCCCAGGCTGGGATCATGCTGGTGCTGGGCATTCTGGGTGACCCGGCTCTCATAGTACTGATGTTTGGAGAACACCTGATTCAGCTTTGCTAGGAAGGTAGAGTCACTGACCATACCAGGCCGAAGGCACTCCTCATCCAACATGGCCAGGATACCCTGCTGATTCTGATAGGGTGTTTGTAAGGATCAAAAGAAATAACTGTAAAGCTCTTAGCCCAATGCCTGGCACAGGGCATGTGTTTAATAAATGTTTATTCCCTCCCCTCATTTCCAGGGAGAGGGGAAAAGATCATCTATCCTAAATCTCTGCTTCCCCTCCCAAAAAACAACATCTGTACCCTGAACCTACAAAACATGAACTCCCTTTTGGTTCTGCACTTAGTTTTCTTCCCTGAGCCTCCAAGGTCTGATCTTCCCAGATCCCTTGGACCTTACCTTCAGCCCTTGCAGTGATTTCCCCTTTTACTGCGTTTACTGCTTTCCCCCCTTTTCCCTATTACTGAGCTTGGTGCTTCCAACCCCATCCCCTTCTTCCTCTCCTTTCTTCCCTTCAGTCTCTTACTTACTCCCATCAGAGGATGAGAACAGGTGACTTAAGATGTATCCCATATTTATTGGGTATTCAAATATGGGGAAAGGGGAGAGTTGCTCACATGCTCAATGAGTTTGCAGATGATGCTGTTATCAAAATATTCAATCTTATCCCAAGGTATACCCTAGGGCAGAAAAGTTCAAGGTAAGTTAGAGGAATAGCATAATGATGAAGGATAGCAAAATGAATGCCGACTGATGACTACATCCCACAAAATGAAGAGGAGAGCCTCTCAAAGCTGAGGGGAGTCCTTGGCAGGGCTGCTTCTCCCTCTGCAATTGGCCATTGGTTGACAATATTTAAATGAAGGTGTGGTGACATGGGAATGTGGGAAAAGAGCCAGGATTATGGAGAGGAAAAATATGCCTTGGGAAGGAAGCTGGATTATGAATTGTGAGGAACAAGATTTCTGGGATGGTGAGGAGAAGGGGAAGGATGGAGAAGGAGTATACTCTCTGTGTGGATCTGTGGTCAAGGGCTTGGGCAATTTCCCCTAGGATTGTTGAACGTTTTATGTGCTGAGTTCGGTGTTATAACAAAATTAAAATTACACCCTCCCCCCCCACACTAATCTAACACGTTAAAAAGGTTGCCTTTTCACCTCCACTTCCTTCCCACCTCCCACTACCTTTTTAAATAAACTGAGTGGTGATATTTAAAAGAAGGGATCTCTGTCCTCTTCTCCCCCCGAAAGAAGAAAATTTTAAAAATCACTTCTTTACTGTCTGAAATATCACTAATGAAAAATTCATTGGGATTAACTAAAAACTTGGTTGTTAGAAGACTTGGAAGGTGAAATCCTTTGGGGCAAGATTGCCCCAGATTGTAGATTGCAGCCTGGACAATTAGTGGGCAGTAAGAGGACAAGCAGCTTCCAGGGTGGACAATAGAGTTTCTATAAGTTGGAACTGGGCATAAGAAGGATGAAGAAAGGCCAACAGGGGCCAAAGCCCAGCTTTGCCTCTAAATTTTTCGTAGGGTTACCCTACCCCTCACCCCATGCTCCTAGAGGTCCACCAAGCACTCATTTAACTCTTATTCAGTCCTCCTTCACCCTCCTACTTCCGAAGTAGGGAGGCAAGTAAGTGAACATGTTCACTGTCTTTTTGCCTTTCTTTATGTTCCTAGCATTTAGCACAGTGCCTTACGCACAGTAGGTGCTTAGCAAATGCTCACTGACAACGTGGAGACTTGGCCATGTGTCCTGGATGGGAGCTGGGTGAGATCATGATCAGGGAGATGAATGTCTAGGATTTGGTAGGAGGAAGGGGGCTTTAGGTGTACGTTGAGGGGGAGGATATTTACCTCATTCATGTATTCTTCCTGCTCCTCTTTCAGTGTCATATCTATGAACACCTGCTGCAGCTTCTCATTACAATAATTAATCACGAACTGTTCAAAGCTGTTATTCTGGATGGAGAGATTAGAAGACATGAATTAGAGAGGAATCTGTCCAGCCTCCCTGGGACTAGCCCCTCCTCTCCAATCCAGCCTAATCCAGCCCAACAAGCAAATATTCTGCTCCTATTATGTTCCTACTATGCAAGGTGTTTTGATAAAGACAAACCAATAGTCCCTGCCCTCCAGGAACTTACTTTGTGAGACGCTACATTGGATCTTAAATTTCAAGCTCTAAGAAAGTTCAGAGATCACCTAGTCCAACCTCTTCCTTTTTACAGATGTGGAAACTGAGGCCCAGAGAAGTTAGGTGACATCTAGCTTGCAAGTGCCAGAGGCAGGATGTGAAGGGGAAAGAGCTTTAACAACCACAAGTATAGGAGGATGCTTCCAGTGTACAAGCGGAAGATGAGGGGGATGTGGAAGGGAGGAAGGAGCACATTCTAGGGATGAGGGTGGTAATGTGATGTTGGACAGCCTGGCAAAGAACTGGAGGCTAATAATGGGATGCCAAGTTTGGGAAACTAGAATCAGAATTAAGAAACCTTTCTTAAGTTATATATACTAAGTATGCATCAGGCAGCATGCTAAGTGTTGGAGATCCAAGGAAAAACATAAAACAATCCATGTCCTCAAGAAGCTCATAGTCTTGGAGGAGACAAACAGAGGGGGCTAATTAAAGGGATGCTGAAACATAGAGTATGTGAAAAAAGCAGCCGTAAATCCCAGGCTGAGGAGTTTGCTGTCATCCTGAAACAATCAGGAATACTTAAGATTTTTGAACAGGAAAGTAATACAGTAAGACCTGGGCTTTAGGAAGATAATTTGGGCACCTCTGAGAATGGAGCAAAGCTACAAGTAGATGCCAGTTAGGAGGTGATTGTGATAGCTTAGTTGAGATGTGATGAAGGCCTGAACTAGGGTGGTAGCTATGGAAGATGGGAGAGAAGAGGGTGGAGTACAGAGCTGTTATGGAGGAAGACTAGATGAGATCTGGTAACTGGTTAGACAGATGTGGGGAGTGGGGAAGGGAGGGAAGAATCAAGAGTATCTCTGCCTTGGACATGTAGCATTGGCATAGATGGCCACAGGAGGAAGGGAGGAAAAGAGGGAGGGAGGGAAGGAGGGAGGGAGGGAGAGAGAGAGAGAGAGAGAGAGAGAGAGAGAGAGAGAGAGAGAGAGAGACAAAGACAAAGACAAGAGAGACAGAGACAGAGACAGAGAAAGAGAGGGGGGAGGGAGGGAGGGATTCTGAACCTTCTGAACCTTTTATGTATTCTGGGCCCCTAGTGGCAACTGCCTGATCAAGAAGAACCAGGAGAAAGTAGTGTTCCTTAGCCATTCCAGCTTCAATTTACCTTCTACCCATCATGCTTCCCATGGCATAAACTCATCTCCAGCAAGTTCAACATCCCAGACATCACTTTGACTCTGATATTCAACACCTCATCAATAATCTCAGTTGCCTTTCCCCTTTTGATTGGAGAGATGAAGGGCAGAGAAACATCCCCTCCCAAAGCTTCCTTTCAAACAGAGGGCTAGAATTTCCATTAGAATTAAAATTTCCAACCAATTTTTCATTTCTCACTAGACTTGTGATTTCAACTCTACAAAGTATAAGCTCCTACAGGGCAGAGACTTTCTCTTATTTGTATCCCCAGCACTTAGAAGAGTGCATAGCACATAGTAAGCACTTAAGAAATGTTTATTGACTATTGACTATTTTCTAGAAGTCGTCATCTATCTACCAGTCAACTAGCACTAATGGAAGTTTAGAAAGGAAAGAAACTCTCACCTCCAATATCTCAAAGCCATAGATATCCAGCACACCCATAACCTTCTTTTTAGCTGAATCGCTCACCTAAGGGAGAATGGAAGATAGACTTGAAGAGCCAGTCCCATACATATACAAGAGTAAGAGGCTCAAAGGAGAGGTGACGGGGAGAGGGACTAGGGTTATATAGGTAAAAGCAGATTGGGATTATGGTGAACAAGAAACTCGAAAGTTTCATGTTCCTTTCTCTCTGCACTCTAGAGGAGAAGTCCAGGATGAGGGTGGGCTGAGGATTGTGAAGTCCTGAGGTGGGCAGTCATAAGGTCTTTGTCACCTTGATGTTTTCATTGATTCGGTTCACTATCCAACTGAAGAGACGGCTATAGATGTTTTTGGCCAGGGCATCTCGGGCATAGCATGCCTGTGAAAGTCCCCAGAGCAGGTGAGTTTCAAGTGGAGATGATGAGTCTTCAAAGCATCTCAGAAGAACCCAGATTTATCTCCTTTCTCTCACCTGAATTTTGTTCAATGTAGTGACCACTTTTTCTTTCTTCGTTTCCATGGTCCGGGAACACAGGGCTCTCTCCAGCACTTCTGGCTGCAGCTTCATGAGGTCTGAAATCTCCTTGACAACTGAGAATGAGACTTGGTGTCAAGAGACTGAGACAAAGACAGCTTCACCACCCACTCTTCAGAAGAGGAAGAGTCAGAAAGTGAGTGACAAAGTGTGTGGAGATATATATGTATATATATCCACACACATATATATATATGTATATATATCTAGAGAGAGAGATAACATATTTGGGATATTATTATCAAAGATATGACAAAAGTTTTTTTAATAAATATCACAAAATAAAGAAAAGTGAAGTTTTATGACATATAAGCTTGCAAAAGCATATTAAAATTATCAAAAACTTCAGAATAACACAAAATACAAATGAAATCCACAAAAGATGAAATTATAAATGATTATAGTTCAGAATTTAGTGCTTTCAATGCAGAATTTTAAAACTCAGCGGATTGGGGGAAACATTAGCCTACAATAAATAGTTTCTTTAAAGAAGTGAGAAATTAACAGATTTGTAGCACAAAATTTTGTAGTGGAAAATCTATCAAAAAAAAAACCCAAAGCCAACAATATTAAGACAAGATTTCTATAAAAAATTTAAGTAATTGGCCTTGAAGGTAGGATTGAAAATAATTTAAAGAAAATAAGTCTCCCAGAAATATATGACAAAATTTTTAAAAATACCTCTAAGCATTATAGTGCAGGAAAAAAAAATGCAAGAAAACTGACCAAAACTTTTGAATAGAGAAAACAAGAGTAAAAAAAGAGTAGTTAGTCACAGATTTTCTCTAAGGAAACAAAGAAACATGTGTCTCAAACTCTAAGACATATTTATGAATTTCACTGACAAACAACAAATTCTGCACGTAGCCAAAAGAAAAATTATTCCATACTCATGAGAAAGTGTAAAAGGGAATAGAATACTATTCTTGAAAAAAACCCCAAAACGATATATCCTCTAAATCTAAATTTTAAGCATCATTTTAAAAGGGTGATAAGGGAACATTATGTGAGCAGGACAATCAAAGGGGTTTTTCCCCAGTGAAAGTTCTGGGACTAACTTGAAATGGCTAGTAGGAAATTGGAATAAGGAAAATTTTTCCCCAAGACTATGGTGTGTGGATGGGTGTGCTCATATGCCCACATGTATGAGCTGAGGTTAGTAGAGTCAGAAGGAGAAAAGAAAGAGTATAGTGCAAAAGAGGAAGATGTAAGGCTTTGTAGAGTGGATTCCAGCTAGGGCAATATTACCTTTTTCATCAGGAATACTGCTCCCTGCCACCCCATTGGCCAGGAAATCATCCCCCAGCTCCACATTTCCCAGCTTCAGTACTATGGCTACCACCTCAAAAATCTGCTGGACCTCCTCGGTGGAGAATCCAATGATGTCCATGGCATTCTTAGGGAGAAAACAAAAATCAGACCCTGGCTTAGACAATGGCCCATATCCATTATCCCACCTTACATAGCTACTCTCTAATGTCCATGGATTCTTAGGGATAAGATAGATATAAGAGTCTGACTTAGACAATGGCCTCTACTCAATTATTCCACTGTGTTCTTACTCTCTCCTTCTTGGTACAGGGCATCCTCTCTCCTCCCCACTTCTCAGAGTGAGAGTTCTAGACCTGAGAAGATGAGCTTAGAGGTACATGCTTGCCAAGTTGCACCTGTAGATCATCCTATATCCCCACCTGCACCATTCTGAAGTTGGCTGCATCATCCATCCCATCTACCCTGGAAGCCTCACGGTTCAAATATGAGTAGCAGCTTCCATCCTGTTCCAGCCTCAGTGCCTCTGGAAATAGGAGTTGATGGGGAAAGGGTTAGCTTCTCCCACCCACAATGCCTGGCCTTAATTTCTTTTATACCTGATTCTTATCTCTGCCCCTCTCATTCCTGAACAATCTCAGGACAGAAATGCTAAGAATCGGGGAAAGGATTGGAATATGTCATCAATTTCAACAAACACTTTTCCAGGGAGAGGAGTACAGAAAATAATCAAAACCACAATAAAATACCTGCAAAGGATGCATGGAAAAGTACCCAAAATGACCAAAAAATGAAATATGCATGTGCAAAGTACCAAATGTACTTCTTGTACAAACAATAGATGCTATGGGCAACAAACAGGTGAATGGTCACCTTGGGCTAGGATAGCTACAACAGAACAACAAAAGAGGGAAAAGGGTCCAGAGGATGTCTCTGTTCAATGAGGTATTTTCTCCCAGGGTTTCTACAGAGAATAAGGAAGAAAGATGTACGGGGGAGTCAGAAGTAGATACGTACTCAGTAGCTGGGCATCTGCCCCAGCCAGAAGCTGGTAGAAGATATGGAAGTTCCTTTCTCCTTTGATATGCTTCACTACCCGGGATTTTTCCAACAGATCTGGGAGGGAGTAGACAATGATGTCCTAGGAAGAATCCCACCTATACTGGAAAACATCTTGGCCCCTCTTCATGATTCTCCTTATCCCTGGGTCTCCATGGTTTCCATGGGAAACTACCTCTCTCCCTACTGCTGCAGGGAACACGATAAGATGATGAGGTGAATGGAAATGGCAAACTACTTACAATTTGTGATGACACCTCCAAGGGGGGAGCCCTTAAAGTCAAATTCGATGTCCATGTATTTGCCCTAAGAGGGAGGGAAAGAGATACAGAGACCTAAGAGAAAAAGTATTTCTTCCAAAACTAGCAGAGGATTTGTGGTCAGGACAGTCCCTTAGGAGGTCACTTCAGTGCTCTCTAAGGCCCATTTTAGCAGCCCAGGTATCTGATCCCACCCCATTCTCCCAAATGTCCAGAATGTTTTCCTCAAGTTCATCTAGGGATTCACTCACAAATCTGGAGGAGTTGTTGTTTCGGGTTGTCTTGGCATTTCCAAAAGCTGCAAAGAAATGTGTACAGGATAAATAAGGCAGGTGAGAGGCAACTGGGAGAAAGCAAGGAGGAGGGGGAAGAGGGACAAGAGTACTAATGGGGGCAGGCCCCCCTCAGATTTGGTCATGGGAGAACCGCAGCAATGGCTGGCAGAGCATATGGAGGGGAAGAGAGCATAGAATAAGGGGGAAGGGGATGGCATCTTACCTTCCAGCACAGGGTTTGATTGCAGCAGCTGATCCTTCACTGAATTCACCTGTTCTTCTTTGTCACATACAGCTGCCACATATGACATCACCAATTTACTGGCTTCTGCTCCAAAGAAAAAACTCCCATGATCTTCACTCAGAGTCAACCATTTCCCTCATCAACCACATTTGCATCCCTTCCTTTACTTTGAGCATCTCATTCCCCAGCAGGAAGTCCTTTCCAATGTCTGTCTCAAATCCCTCTTGCTATAGTTTGCACCATGGAAATCTGGGGTGGACATGATTTAGAGGATAATATAGGGGGGGGAGAATAAAGCACTAATACATTCGGAAGGGCCAGTCCCCTCACCAGTTTTCCCAGATCCGCTCTCTCCCGTGATAATGATGCACTGGTCTCTGTCATGATCTCTCAGTGACTGATATGCTTCATTTGCCAATGCATAACTAGGAAATGGAGGGCAGGATGATGAGTAAGATGGAGTCTACAATCAAGGGAACCCCCTCTCACTCACTTCCCATCCTTCAACTTAGACAGCATCAATTTCATGGAACCAAGAGTTCTCAGGAATCAAGGGTCATGGAGAACCACTAGAGTGGAGATGGGAGAAATAAGGTAGCCAATGGATGAGGGGAAGCTGAAAAGCTAGAATTGTTCAGGTCAGGGAATCTGGGGTTCTCTGGGCCTCTCCCCCCACAAGGGCTCTCACATGTGGGGCTTCAGCTCATAGAAGTTGTATTCCTTGTACTTATCAATGAATTCTGGGCCAAAGATGGGCAGCTGTTGGTAGGGATTCACGGAGATCACCACATTTCCAATGTAGGTCTGGAGTATGGGAAAAGGGGAGCAGAGTGAGCCCGAGGGACACTGTTTCCTGGCCTGCTCCCTCCTCCCTGAAAATCCACCCTCTTCTCCAGAACTTAGTGCTCATCCCAAAGCTTTTCTGTTCATCTCTAACCCTGCCATGGTGGGGGAGAGGATGAGATGGGAAAGGCAGATTCTTGCCCTTACATAAATTTCTTTGTGTTGAAATCGCTTGTCAAGGTTCTTGATCAAAGACTCTTCATTCAGAGGTTCTAGAAGGACCATATCCTCCACCCCCACTGAACCTTCTAATACAGACATCTCTCAATCAAGAGGAATAGAACCTGAGGAGGAGAGAGAGAATGGAGAAGAGTAAGACAGGGTAGTGGGAATTTCACAGCTCTAAGGCATGATTTGTGCTTTTATGAAGGTGGGGTATAAAAGAATCAAGGGAAACCCTACCCCCATGAACAAATTTCCACTGAAGTCTCCAAAAAGGAACTCCCAAGCTTAGGAAGGGCTTCTACACCAAGTCAGAGTTAGGCTAAAAATGTCCAAGGGCTCTGCTGGAAGCAGCGGCATTCTCTGTCCTGATCCTCCTGCTATGGGAGAGGCAGTGGTGGTGAGGGGGATCCCTCCCACAGGCCATCAGGAGAAAGGACTAGCTGGTGGTGAAGACTAAGGGATAAGAGGAGGGTGTGTCCCAGTCAGTCCCAGGAGAGGCAGGATTGCAGAGCTCCTTGCCTCCTCCATTGAGACTCCAGCCAAAATCCAAACCCACTGACCACTCAGGGAAGGGTCCCTTCAGCGGAATATAATCATCCACCTCTTTGAATCGTTTCCCCCCCAACTTTATCCCTTCTTGGTACTATTTGAAAGTATTTATAAATAAGAACTGAGTGAGGGGGCAGGTTGAGAAATAACATTGCCCAAAATGCAGTTGGGACCTCTTTCTCCCCCAAAGGGGCAAAAAGGAGCAATACGCAGCTCCAAGTGCTCAAAGAACCACTGTCAAAAATCCCTAGGTCTGTGGCTGGGACTGAACATCTGTATCTATTTTTAAACCTGTGGGTTTTATATAGATTCTAGTCATCCCCACAACCTTCCGGCTTGGACTCTGCCCCAGAGGGACACACCTAGCCTTTTAGTAGTGGGAATGCAAGAAGGCTGTGTGTGTGTGTGTGTGTGTGTTGTGGTGGTTGGAGGAGATGGCAGGGAGAGTGCAAAGAGTGGCAGGGGCAGGGAAGGAGATCTCTAAGCAGTTCTATTGGGAGGTGATTTTTCTAAAAGCAATCATATCTGACCACTGTCCACGCAGTTGACATATGACAGAACTCCTTAAGGAGACATGAGGTGAAGTGTCCGATGTGGCACAGGAGTGGGACCAAGGCCAGGGGAGATAAGCATCAGTACAACGGTTATCTCTCCTGTGGCTTCCATGCCCTTTCTCCACCCTAATCCTTCCTGCAAAAGAGCAATATAATTTTTCTCTCTTGGCTTTTCCTCTGAAGCTTTCAGTAGGAGGAAGTGGAATAGGAAGGATTCCTAGCAAGAAGTCAAGAAAACCATTCTTTTTTTCCTTGCTTCCCCCTCCAGAGGTCCCAGAGAAGGGAAACATTTTGGGGAAGCAGCTGAAGGAGAAGCTGCAGGTAGGGGTGGTTAATGGAAAAGAAAGGGGGAGGAAGGAAGGAGAAGACATTTCCTTTGGAAATTTTAGGAAAGCTTTGTTGAGAATTGCTCTCCAGAGTTGTCCGTGGCTCCATCAAACTCGAGGGACTGTGGAGATTGGGGGGATGTGGGAGAGAGAAACGGGCAAAAAGTTAGGATAGATTCAGCTGACTGAGAAGTAAAGACAGGAGAGGAACAAAACTCACCTGATGCTGAGAAAGAATATGGCAGTAGCAGTGATCCTTTGGAAGCCAGTAAGAAACCAAATACCAGCCAAGACTGGAATAGAAGGCTTAAGGGACCCAAGAGCAAAGCAGGAACTCCGTTTAGTAGGAGCTGTCCATGGTGTGGAGAGGAGGGATTGAGTGGAAGCCCACTGGATGACCAAGAGGGGAGGCTGTTCTCTTCTCCTCCACTCTTCTTTCTCTGTAACACAGGGTTCCCTGTGTTGCTCCAGCAAGGAGACAACCAGGCACAAAGTCCAGGGCAACTCCTGGCTAGGGTGTGGTCCAATTAACCCATCCGAGCTCCTATGTCCTGCTCAGAGAGGGCTCAGTTTCTTCCAAGAGTCTCTGCTGAAAAGGGGAGGTGATTTAATTGGTCCTGCTTCTCGACGTGGCCTTGGCCCTGAGATATCTTGGAGTGGATAGAAAATGAATTTCCTAATAAAGGATAGGTTCTCTGCTGTCAGTCTAGGAACAATAAGTGAGAAAATGGAACCTAGAAGCAAGTGCCTCCATCCCAAAGAAATGACATTTCTTAACTCTGTTCCCTTCCTACCTGCCTGGGTGGGAAGATAGTCCACCTAGTCAGTGGAAAAAGTGACTTTGTAATTTGCTAAGAAGGAACTTAAAATCCTCTTGCTCCTTTCTACTCTTGTGCAGATCAGGTGACCTGTCTTTTAAGGCAAGAGGGAGAGGATTTGGTAGTAAATTCTTCCTTCGCTTTTTCAAACAAATTACTTGACTCTATTCCCAAGAGTAAGGCAAGCTTCCATTGATTGTTTTTTCTATTCCAAGCCTGAATGACTTTGCTATAAGGTAAAGGTTTTATTGGCTTCACAAGAAGCAAGAGGTCAGGATTGTCAACAGGGACATTGCCCATCTGCTTCTCTACTGTTCATCCACACACTCAAACTCAAACACAAACACAAGAAGAAAGTAACTCAAAATAGAAAATTAAGAGTAAAAGTGCAGTGCTAAGTAGAGACTTGTGATGATAAACAAAGGTCCATGATCTAACAAAAAGATCATTTGGAAAAATACACTGCCAGCTAAAATACCAGGAAAGGATATTTGTGAAGTATTTCTTTAGTCTGAGAATTCAGGCAAGGGACTCAAATAATTCTCCTTTTTCCCAAAATCTTTGTAACCAGGGCCAAGGGGAATTGAAGAGTGGCTGCTAAAAATGCTAGACATACTTATTTTTTGTGATAACAAATGTTGGTTCCACAGGAGCAAAATTGACAGCAAATGTGCCCCCAACATGAGTTGAAGTAGGGAAACACTTTGCAGTAAGGGAAGGAGAAGGGTGAATGAACAAGCATGTGTTAAGCACCTACTAAGTGCTAGCCACTATTCAAAGTGCTTTGTAAATATTGGAATAGGAGAGATGAAAAAAAGAGGATGACATAAAGGAAGAATAATAAGAGTCCCTTAAAAAAGGACCAGAATACCCTTACATAGACACTACCATTAATTCTTCTTGGTACAGTAGCAGAAAAGTACTGGATGGAAAAAGCACTGGTTTTGAAGTTAAAGGATTTGGGTTCAAATTCTACTTCTAAAACTACCTGTGGAGTGTTGTTTAAATCATTCAAGCTCCCTGGGCCTTAGTTTTCTCATCTGTAAAATGACATAATTGGACTTGATGATTTCAAAGTCCCTTACAACTCTTAAATCTATGATCCTATGAATTTCCTACCAGAAGGTGACCATTGGGGACAGGGTCTGGGTTAGCTACACCTCATTCCAGGAAATAATAAACATGCTGAATTTACAACTTGCAATGAAAAGAAAAGGCAAAACTACATTCCTATCTTAGTTTCTCTGGGGTAGTGACAAAATAAATAATAACTTTGGAAACCACGTTTTTTCTTTCAGACTCTTATCAGGGTGAATTATAGCTGTAGTGCCATCACAATACCCTAGACACTTGAAATTCTCCTATATCTAAGATTTGCTGATGAGTGATTTTGGCAAAGGAAAAAAGTCCATTTCATTTTATAAAACTTTTATATAGAGATTACATGAATTGTTAGGAAAGAAATGCTATGTTCATATACAATATTTATTACAATTCTCTAGCTATGAAGAATCACCATGAAGAAGCAGGAAAATATATTCTATATCTATATATTATTAATCATTTGTCAAGAAAAATATTAATTAAAATTTTTAAATTATCAGATTTTTTTCTTCCCAAAGAGGGCTAGTCCTACTCCAAATCTTTCTATCAACCATTTCTGATAAATCTAGCATCCAAAATGTATAAGGAACTGACATATTTACAAACCAAATAATTCTCCAATAGATAAGTGATTTGGGACTACAGTATAAAGCAGTTCTTGAAAGAAACCTAAATTATCAAAAATTATATTAAAAAGTTCAAAATCTTTAATAATCAAAGAAGCAAAATCAAAGCAGTTATAAGATTCCATTATGTATCTAACAGTTTAACAAAAATAATAAAAGACAAGTTCAATACTGGCTTAGATGTGGCAATATGAGTGTGCTATGTATATTGGTAGAGTTGTGAATTTGTTTGGAAAATATGAAATTATGGGTTATGAAAATGTGCATTACCTTTTACCTAAGGGTCCTACTACTTGGACTATCTTTCAAGGAGTCTACTGAAAGTTAATACCTACATTCCTTTCTCTGAAGAAAGGGGGCTTTATTTATTAACTTAAAAACAACCTAGCAGCTTCAGGGAACCTTCTCTGGGCTAAGGAGCTTGTCTGATATTTACAAGACAAGGATTATCTCCTCCCAAGGGAGGTAACCTTTCAATTACTGGTTGAAATTAACAAGTTTCTGCTGCAGCCCCAGACCCCAAAAACTTCCCATACCTGGCTAAATGGGCAACAGCATCCCCCCCGCAATCAGTTACCCACACAGAAATTAACAAAGACTCTGCTGGGGTCCATTCCAGTTCTAAGCAAAATTAAATGTCTGACCATCACCAGTACCACCCCTTTCTCTCTGCATTAGACCACTCACTGTGCCAATTTCCCAGTGCAGCACCTCATTTAAACAACGCCATAGCACCCCACCTCCCAAGATACTGCATGATACTAAAGTACCTCTCCTATTCTCAGACCGATCAAAAAACTCATATTCACTGCAACTTATCTCAGTAACAGTTCATTTATATGCCTCTTTCATAGCATTTTCCTCACAAGTCTGTATATCATTTTATTTTCATTTTACGGATGAGGAAGCTGACTTCTCCAAGTTAGGACATTGCTAAAGGCTTGAGCCCAGATTTTTGTTTTTGCCCCCAAGTTCCTATGTGTGCATGATCAACAATCTCATTTGCTTCTAAAGGAAAATGTTAGGGAAAGGAGAGGCCTCCTTAAATCCCACCATGTCAACATCAATAACCTGCTTTTCAAACTGTCCACTTACACACAGGTCCTCTGAAAGGTATACATTTCCTCTCACTACACTTCTCCAACTCATGTCAACAGGTCACCATATTCTAGTTATCTTTTTTCTGGGACAAAAGCATAAATATTAATCTGTCTGCATCATAACTAGAAATTAGGCTTTTGTTCCCTGTCCCTGGCCAAAGACATTTGGAGAGGGAAGAATTATTTTGAGCAAACTTTAAGACTGAATAATGAAGATGGGTGAGCTACTTCTCCCAGGACCCGAGATCTCTGCTCAAATTTATTTTGCTTTGGGAAGAAAGGGAGGGGGTGGAAATGTCAGCCCCACCAGTATTTAGTAATTTACATAAACTTACATAGAGACTGCATCATATCTTTTTCTTCTGTCCTCCCACTCTGTCTTTAAAAACGGCCAATTTATTTCCATGGAGTCTAAAAAGCTGGGAAGAATGGATAGACAATCTATGCAAATACTTCAAAGATAATGCAGTGAACGAATCCCAGAGCTAAGAAAATAGTCAATAAATGTAGTGGAAATGAGAGTTCTCAGTCTGCTACTTCAGACAATAGGTCTGGATAAAAATTGGGCCTCTTTATGGTGTCTTACACTTACAGCAATCCTGCTTGGTCTCTGACAAAGTTTTCCTCAGGGACTGCATGACTAAACATGTGACCCACCTAAAGGCTTCTTCTATAGACAGAGCACAGAAAATGCTCAGAAAAAGCCAGAAAAAAGATGAGCAGCAAAGCTGGAAGGGGTTGGAGGAAGATGGAGTGGGGGAGTAGGGGGCAGCCAAGGTTCACCTATACTACAACCTATAATATAACTTTACTGGAAGAGGGTTTGGCAATGGCCTAACAATCTAGAGAATTCTGTCCAATAATCTGTCATTCTGACAATCTACTCAGTCCACTCCAGCATAGGAATATTTAATTCTGACCCAAGAATTGAAAGATAAAAGTTGTAGGAAGGGAAATGGATGAATCACTGAGAAATCTGACAACCAGAAAAAATGAGAATGGAAATCAATCCTGGGGATGTGAAAACAGGGAAGTAAAAATTTAAAAAAAAAAAAAAAAATCAACACGAGAAAACCACAATGTATAAAACTTTATTAAAACTATTTACAAGTTATACAACGACAAGATCAAGCAAACAAAATCATTTTTGTTTTTGAAAAGGGGAGAGGGATAGACATAGACATTATAAATTTATAATAGAAATTTTTTGAAAGGCAATTACTGAGGCATTGCCCACTGACAGATACTACATCCTAACTGTCATTCCCACCCCCACCCCCCAATTCCAAAGGCACATAGCAGACAAACTCTAATCTGAGAAGACCATACCTAGATCTAATGCCTCTCACTGGTATGGCAGGTTTGACCTAAAATGGAGTTTAAACACAGAAAACATTTCTTAGGAGTGACTCAAGACAACATCACCAACTTCAAAGCTGTCACAGGCTACGAGGAAAGAGGTATTAGGTAAAAGGGGATGAAGACCCTGTATTTAGACAAGCTGCCTATCCAAGAGTCTGCTGAAGGGGCAAAGCAGTCTTGGTATAAAGTTGCCTCGTAATTGTAACTCAGAACATTCCATCTTTCACTCTAAAGACATTAAACTCCAAGAGGGCAAGGACCTAAACTTTCCTATACCTTTTAGCATCTAACACAGCCCTCTGCACTCTGTAAGTGCTTAATAAATGTTTGTTGAATGACTGAATGAACATTTGGGATACTTAGCAACCCTTATAAAACCTAAGGGAGATGATTCCCCAGTTATGAACTGGAACTCAATTTTCAAGGTTTCATCAACTAAGAAGCAACCTGAATCCAAACCCATAATAAGACACTATAGGACTAAGACTCTGTAGGAGCCTAAGCTCCATTTTTGCATAGTTAATTCACTTCTGCTCCTGCTATAGTGAAGTCTGTAGAAGCAAGAAGCAAGGTGCATTTGCTGTGTGCAATGTCTATTTTATAGGTTTATTACTTGGTGTCAGTGCTAGCAGAACACGTAGGCACAATAAATCTGTCAAATTACCTTCCTTAGTGGTTCTGATCAGCTCAGATAAAATTCTTGGCATTATCCTAGGGGTATTATCCAGCAAATCTGACCTGAGTCCAAGAACATCTCATTTTCTCTCCTCCGACAACTATCATTTCAAAAAAGAACACGGTACACAACCTGGAAGCATTTTTATATAGGCTTCAGTGTGACTCTACCCCTTTTCTGGGCAACAATTGTTAAATTCACTTTTGAGTCTCACAGGATATCAAAGTGTGACTAATAGTCCATCTCCAGTTCCTTCACATATCCTAATCATTCATTTATATGTACATATGTATTGTATACATGTACACACACACACACACACACACACACACACACACACACACACTCTCTCTCTCTCTCTCAAATTTAGGTTTGGGAAGGGCAGGGACATTACTAATCCATGAAGAAAAGTCATATGATTACTAACACAAAATGTAACACTGAGATCCAAAGGGTCATCATTGGCATAGCACCTTTGCGCTAGTGATCCATAAGTAAATGATTTGAATGGAGAACAATTTCATTTTTTCGTGGGATTAAAAGTAGTGCTGGGGATTTCTGATGAGATATGGAAAGGTGTCCAATAATGCTTGAATTTAAGATAAAATAAAAGTTCCAGGTTAAGTCAGACATAGTTTGCCCCATACAGGGTAAGAAATTTCCCACACTGATGAAAGAGTACTCTTGGGCCAATTTATGGCCTGGTATTTGCTACAAAGACTGATGTAGTGGCAGTAGACCAAGATCCAACATTCAGCTCACCCTATAGTTATCTCCTTGATGAAATTGGTCTGGAAACCCAGAGACGAGACAGTGCTGAAATTGCCAGAGCTATAACTGCCAAAGAAAATTAAATGGAGGCTTCAAGTAGTGACTGAGGCAGGAGGCTAAGCAGCAGAGGGGGAGTCAAGCAATCTTTGCAACACAACCCTGAAGCCCTGAACCACCTGGGCAGAGTAACACAATGAGAAGGAGGAACAGGGTCAGGGAAGCACACAAAAGCCACCTGTCCTTGACTTTCAAGGACTGTTTGAGGTTTCTGGGCTTTGGGAATCAACTATCACAGCACTAACAATAACTCCTTCCAAGGAGATGTCAGATGTGAATCTATTGCACTCCCATGTCAGGAAGGACTCTTCCTCTGCAAGGAGGGAAGTATTAAATGCCCAGTTCCATTTCATCCCACCTCATCTCCACTCAGTCAGGAGGTGAACACTACAAAATGCTAACCCCAAAAGCTCTCCCTGTAAGAAAATATGCTGTGCCCCAATCAAACATTCTAAGACAAGTCCCTGAAAACAGATGTCTGAGATTTCCACAGTTAAGTAAGTTAAGTTGGTAACCCAACCCCACCTTCCAGATAAGCAATATACTCAACTCCGGGCACCCAGGAATTCCTTTTATACCCATTCCCTTTTTCTGTCCCTGAAACTCTGGATTCTTCAGTTTCCACTGTGTGACTGCTCCCTTTTCCAAGGAATGAATTTCTAGTCTGTGATTATTCTTGATGACTGAGGATTATTCAGTTTTGGGAAGCACTGTTAGCAATAACCCATTCCTCCACTACTTATTCATTTCTCCCCTTACAGAATCTTTCCATTGGTTACACAGAGTGGAGTCTCAGAACTGCCATTTTGAAAATAAGCAGGTGAGCTCAAGACATTTCAGAATCTGACAAAAAGACTGTTCTGGAAAGAGTCACTGCTGCTTTCACCAATTTTCCATATTTACAATGGAATACAATGGAACATTAAGCCTCACTTGATCATGTTCTTCTGATGGATTTCTATTTTCTGAACTGATTTACTTTTCTAAGAGGTCTGGATTTCATGAAGTTCTTGGTTGAAATCATGGAAAATCAAACAAGAAAAAGGCACTTGGAAATTTGGCCATTCTTAAACAACCAACTAAAGATGGGATTATTTCTAATAACCATTGTTGGTTACAGTCATCTCTCAAACCATCAACCTTTCTTACAGTGTGAGAGAATCTGAAATGAAGGGTTAACATCCCTCTATCCCAGATGATAGAGTCACACACAACATCAGAGCAAAGATCACTGCAGTGTTTATCCACAACTTCAAGGGCATTGAGAAGACATTCTGAGGTCTAATTAGCTTAAATTAGCAGCTGAATAGCTTGGTTGTTTTGTTTTGTTTTGTTTTAAATCATAAAGCTTACTGGCAGCACTGTAACTACTTCCTCATCTCCATTCCAAAGGGACAAGGCAGAAAAATTCTACTTTGAAAAGACCATAGCCTAGATAATGTTTCTCTCCCAATGGCACCCAGAGATTACATGGAGTAAAGGAGAAGGGGAGCTAAACTAGATAGAAAAGAAAGAGGAAGAGGGAGTAGCATACTGCCTAATTTCTCTGGTGACTCAAGAGCATGTGGAGCCTGAGTGAAGAAATACAGAACCTGTGGGGAAAAGAACCTAAGTTTTCAGAACAAAATTATATACTACCTATGCCACCCCAACTGGCCCAGTCAAAGTTAAATGGCTTTTTGGGAGAAGAGACCAAAAAAAATATAGTGACAAAAAAATGAATTTAACTACTTCAAGGGTAAAGCAGTTGACAACTCTTGGAGGAACAAATGAAGGGAACGAAAACTAATATTAAATGGAATGTAAAGTCCCGGAAAGAACCCTTAAAAAGTCTCTTATAACCAGAGGGAATTAATCAAAAATTGAAGCATTATAATTTATGAGGCTTAAAATGGCTGACAAGTTGACAGTGTAATCCAATGATTCTTGCCACTCTGAAGCATAAACTTTTTTTTTTTAAATTTAAATGCAATTCAATCAAAATCCAAGAGAAAGAAGTGCGCCTTCTCCTCAAAACAGCTATACAGAAAATCTCATCCTGAAACCACTTGCACCAAAGCAGGGATAGAGGAAGTCCCCAGAGACCTGTGGATTTCACTACATATGAAGAAAAAATTTGAGAAATTTCCCCCACCCTCTATCTGAACACATTTTTGCACTTCTAATGAATGTTGATCCTCAATGTCAACCACACACACAAGAGCAGTGCAATGGGTCAAACTGCAGAAAACCTCCCCATGTAGAGAAGACACCAGCCAAATGCCACAGCCTGCAGTTGGAGGGTGGAGGGTGAGGGCATAACTCACTTGATCTAGAAGGAAGTACCCATATTCTTTGGTTAGTTGATTTAACCCCTAACTTCCCATAAGATTCTTCCACAGATCACCAGCCAGGGTTCAGAAGGGATACCCATCAGGCCTATAAATGGCATCTCATGCCAATTTTAGATGGCCAGGAATTACTTGTGTAAACCACACACACACACACACACACACACACACACACACACACACACACACCTCGAAGTTAAAGCTCTGGCCACCTTGAAATTAATTCAGTCTATGTGAAAATACCAAGATGCCACCTAAGACACTAAATGGTTCTGTATGATTGTGGGATACACAAAGTCCTCCTCATCCTCTTCCTCAAATGACATGTCCTCAAAGAGTTCAACCTCTGCAAAATTGCTGCCCAGTCCATATTCTTGCTCATGGACAGAAACTTCATTTGGTGTGAGGTGAGAAGATCCTTCCACAAAGTCAGCAAACCTGAAACACAAAGTCATCAGCCATTAGGAAAGTGCCTTTTGTCTTCTCTGGTCACCTCTGAGCCTAAACACAAGACAACATAACATGAGGGAAGTTCATGAGCCACAATGAATCTAGCCAGCATGCATCTGCTCAATGGGCAGATAGGAACATCAAGGCATAGGGTAAAGGAAGGCTAGGGAGGGGGGAAGAGATACAATGCCCCGATTCCGCCAAGTCTCTCCTGTGCTTAACAAGTAGTAAGTCTGCCCTTCTTTAGTCATGGCAGCTCTACATTTCCTTTCGTCATCCATAATCCTGATAAAGCGATTAAGGAACATTACACATTTACAGGTGTTTACCTTTTTATGGACCTATAAATTTTATGCTGGCAGGACAGTGTGTGTTTCAGTTTTACTTACTCATTGCTACACTTACTCCTGAGTTGAGGGGAAAAACCAGCTTTGAGAGAGCCCAGCAAGAATACAAGATCAGAAACGATTTAATTTAGCAGGCCTTTCATCTCAATGCCACAAAAAGTTGGAATCTTGTGTTCAGGTACAAGGAGACTGGCTCCTACTAAGCTCACGAAGATTTGTCTAACTTTCCCTGGACCATGAGCTCATGGTGGGTGGGAAGGATAACGAGTTGAGCACATTATTATCCAGATAAGAAAGACCCAGTGTTAGAAGCCCCTCTGACAACAGCTGTTATTTGTACCTCTTGGGAGACTGGATCCGAGCTATGGCCTTCCAAGCAGAAAACTCTGGGCTGCTGCAGTAGCCTCGAAGCTCCTCCAGGGCCTTTCGGGTCTCCACTTCCCCTTGTATTCGGTATTCTTCTTCTGTCAGGAGACGAGGGGGTATCGGCTTTTCTGCTGCCTTATACACCTTTCTGTGCTCACCAAAATAACACCGTGAATGATTAACCACATTCATCTAGATCTCCATCCTTATTTTCTATCTCCCTTCATGGTGCCAATGGCAACTTGTGTCCTGAGGGTCGGTCCTATTTTATCCCCTTTCCAAAGTCTCCCTTGGTGATCCTTGGTCACAATGACCCCTTTCCACTTTAGAAGTCAGTGCTGCTCTCTGGCCACAATAGGGGAAAAGGGACAGCAAATGGAGAGACAAAAGGGAAATGATGACACAGATCAGTAGGATGATTAATCCAGTTTCTCAACCTGACAGAGCTTATCATGTCCATTTCTTATTCAAAAAGATAATCAATGCCAGAATGAAAGACTGCAGATAGCATCGTCATATTTGAATGATTATGTGCAAGACAGTAATATACTATGGGTTACTTTCCATTTCATCTACATTTTGAGATAAGAATATTGCCCTGTCAGGTAACAGAAAGTAAACAGTTTAAAAACCAGGAGTCCATGACATGGTGTATAAGGGATGCATCTTGCACCACCTACTGGCTACAGGAACAAATGACACCATACAAGAAAATTTTTTATTTTATAAAAACAACTAGTGGGATTTCCAAATATCAGATACGTTAGGCTCAGAAACAAAAGTAAAAAATGCTATAGAAAAAGCATAACCAGTAACAGTTACTTGCAAACAAGGCTCTACTGCCAATGCCTCTTGATAAGCCCATTGCAGTTGCCTTAGTTGACTGCTTATGTTGATGAATAAATAAGACAGAGGTATTGCTTTCTAGTCACCTGTAGTTGGTGTAAATCCACTGAACGGGGTATTCCAGGTTTTTAGTACAGAATGCAATGATGATAAGGGCAAAGGCAATCTGCCGTATCTGCACACCAGAATACATGAGCAACAGGCCTGTCAGCTGCAAGGTCCAGGTCAGCAGGTTGATGCTGCGTTCATTTTCCAAGGGTCCATGTTTGTAACAAACAGCAAAACTCAAGAATCCAACTATGAAGATATAAGCTATAGGAATAAGAATTGGAGAACATACTTGAATCATCTGTCTTATACACTGTAGAAAGAATAGTATAGGAGGGGCAGCTAGGTGGTGCAGTGGATAGAGCACCAGCCTTGAAGTCAGGAGGACCTGAGTTCAAATCTAATCTCAGACACTTAACATTTCCTAGCTGTGTGACTCTGGGCAAGTCACTTAACCCCAATTGCCTCAGCAAAAAAAAAAAAAAAGTACAGGAAGTGGTGGTCATGTTGGCAGTATTTTGTTGAGGAAGTAACAAAAAGCCAGTAATAGATAATCAACCAACCACATCCCTCTCTTTCCCAAGTAAGATATGCCTACTTTGATACCACTCCATTCTTTATCCTCTCCCATAGTTTCAGTGTATTAAGAGTTAACATGAATTACCTGCTTTAAGAAAACCCAATTTATGAAAACCATATATGGAAATCCAAATCATTTCCCAAGTAATATGTTATAGGGTAATTATCTGCCCAACCAAAGGATTTTATTTAAAAATTAATTCATCACAGGGTTCTTCAGACACTTTGCTCCCCAGTATTACATTTGTAAAAATTCAATTTATAACTTTGAAATTTTGTCCATTATGTAAATGAAACAAATTCAAGCTCTAGCCCTAGAAATATTTTAATTTAAGCATAGAAGATAACTATAGAGAGAATATAAATACATGAGAACCTACCAGCTAAGACATGAATAAAAATATCACAGGACATTAATTCCTTTAACAATATATCTGTAGAACAAAGTAAAACTTAAGTATCTTAGGTATGCACAAAATAGAACAGCAAGACTAAACACTTACTTAAAAGATACTGCCAATAAAATCTGCAGATGTCTTGTAAGTTTTTAAAAACCAGCTGTATTAGGTACAGAGAAAAGGACCAGCCTCCAATTAGGATGACGTAGACAGGACTTTTCTAGGATCGAAGGGTAGGTATGAAAGCAAAAAGTTATTATAAAAGACTCTATACATGTAAAAGAAGCAAACTGGAACTGTGATTTTAAAATATGAAATGATTAAACCCTAGTCCACCAAAAAGATTCACAAAATACGCTACTCCTAAAAGAATAGCACTTGAAAGGAGTTAAGATGAGATAATAAATACTTTAAGAGTATGGTTACATAATTAACAGATAGGGAAACTTCCACTACCTAATAAGCTCAAGATTAAATATGAAAAAAAAATTGACAGCCAGTTTCTCCACATATATAAAAAATACTTTTCAGGATAAAAAATACCCAAGAATTGATCAGCCTCCAATTCCCATTTCCTAAGACAATCTTTGAAATAAACATTAACATAAGAACTATTAAGTTACATGCATACTGCACCCCCCACTTATCTCTAATAAATGCACATGGAAATAGCTCTACCTACCTTGGGCATGAATTTGGACATCAAGAAAATTAAAATTAACAGAGAGGCCAAAATCCCCACGCTCATTCCAGTAGAATAGTAGAAAATCTGACTTCTGCAATGAGAAAATTATTTCAAGACATTACCCAAGTTTGATGCATAAAGGTTCATGTTCCCTAGATCAATTAGTCTCTGTAGATAATAAGCATTGTTACTGTTATACAATCAATCCCTAGAGAAAATGAAAATATTTATGAGAAAATGTACTTTTCTTCATTATCAGGCCCCAAAATGTCATCAGTTAGTCAAATATTCAGTGCACTTGCTCTCTTAAAATTACTTTGTAACTTGCATTGACTTATCTATGTACAAATTATCTATGTGCAGTAGAATGTAAGGGTCTCAAAAGCAGAACCGATCTCATTTTTGTCTCTGAATCCACAATTTAGCATAGTACTTAATACATGATAAGTCCTTGATTGATGTTTCTTGAATTGGACGGAATTAATGCGATAAATTAATCAAAAAATTAAACAAAACCAAGGAAGAGCCAATGACTCCATGCCTAAAACTTGCCTTTTGGGACAAGTCCAAACTACTAGATTTTTATCTAATCAGAGATTTTTAGCACTGGCAATACTGCTTCTATGCTCCTGTTCTCACCTGGATTTAGCAAAAATCTTGCTTATGAGGTACAAACATGCAAACTATCCACTTTAAAAAGAGCAAGAGAGTTACACAACAAAGATTGACCTTGCCCAAGAATAGAGCCAGGACTGTGTCCTAACACAGGTCTCCCCAATGTCTCTTCTGGAACTCTTAGCAGCCTCCCCCTGAATTCTCAGTCACTACAAGACTGGCAGTGATATAGAAGAGATGCCATCATGAAGAGGAAACTCTCATAAAACCATCTATTAAGAAATGAAGGGGTTGTAATATGCATTGGTGAAAGAAACATATTTATGAAAACATAGATCCTTAAAGTATAAATTATTAATATTAACTTACACCTTTGTTCAATATGTAGTATTTAATCATCTGTACACATTTATGCTTATACACACAGCTTATAGGTACACAGAAGTTCCTAAGAGTCTACCCAACAGCCTGTCTCAGAACATCATCATATACAAAAGATTTGTTTATTTTACAAAAGATTATTTTTGAGGGCTATCCTATTTTAAAACTTAATATAATTTTCCTAGCTGTAGATGAATACTGTAACAGTCAAATCTATCAAGAAGCTACAATGCTGTCAATCTCAATGAAGACAAGACAAATAAAAACATCATGGCACTAGAAAACGGATGACTTTTCCATACCAGGCAGAAGCTAGCCAAATAAATTCTAGGATTAGGAATGAAAGTGTTTATGGCTTATATGGAAATAGCAAAACAAATTAATTCTTAAGCTACATACCCTGAAAACCAACCTACCTGCTTAATAAGTCTCCACAAAAGAAAAGCAAAAGTCCAAGGAGGAAAACTAGGAAGAGTTTGGGGTCAAATCCTGAGGGAGAAAAATTAAACATATACTTAAAAGGACTCATTATCTAAGGGAAAACACAATACAAAGTAATTATTAGGGATATTAGACTATAAAGAAAATATAAAACAGCCCATCTAAATGGTAGCATGAACATCAGGGAAAGGGGGAAAGACACATATTTCATTTAATCCTCACAATCCTTCAAGTTAGGTACTGTTATTAACCCCATGTCAGAGGTTATGTATCTTGCCCAACAAGTGTCTAAGGGACACTCTTGAACTCAGGAATTCTTTACTCCATACCTCCCACCCACCCCCCAGACAGCATGGCCTCTATCTGCTGCACCTCCCTTAAAGAAATGAGCCATGTCTCCAGAGGAAGAGAATAATGAGATAAATAATCAGACTCTTCTTGGGTAGAGCTGGTAAAAACTCCTCAGCCCTTCTCTTGGCTGACCACCAGGGGGCTCCCACGGTGCCTCAGGGCCCACTCTCAGGAGCTCCCACTCTTTCCCCTTCCCTTACCCAACACTGCTTCTCACTAACAGGAAAGCTGCACTGGAGAAGGTCCCAGGGATCCCACCCCACAATCACTGAACTTGGGCAATAGGCCCCTCGGGCATGCACACCAGACACTTAGACAGCTCCAAATCAGCTCTGACCAAGCAACCAAAGAGCCTAAGTCAGGGGCAGGACCCATCATCAGGGTTGCAGATGACATCCCATCCCGAGGGTGTTCTGAATAGCCAGGCTCCAGAAGCCAAAGCTCACCGGAAGACATCCTTTTTCTAAGACAGCATGACCCTCTGCCCACACCACTGCCCTGCATAAGGAACCTATGCTCTTTTCCTAGGTACAATGTTAATCTTGAATCTCATCTTTGTTTTGGTTTAAATAGCTCTTTTTCCCTCTAAATGTGTCCCCAATGTAAATACTTCAGAGAGGGCAGGAATCCTGCCATCTTTCTGATGTGCTCTCAACAGCACATCAGTAATTATACATTAGTATCACAGATCCTAATATTCAATCTTCACAGACTTGGCTGGAGAGGGAGTCCTGGATAGCTCTAAGAATGCTCTTTGATATGAGAAGGTACTACCCTCCCTCTCTCCCAATTTCTCTGTAGAAAGCTTTGGGGACTGGGGAGGAGGGAAATTAAGCAGCAATAAAACAGTAGATATGATGTTTGGCTTTTTGATATGTAGTTACCTTGGCTAAGCTGATTTTTTTTTTTAACTTTTTAATTTGTTCCTATAAAGGATTACTACTCTCTAAGAGGAGGAGGACCATAATGGGAAATATAGATGAGGTAAAAACAAAAGATTTCAACAAAAAGTTGCTTTGAATTTTTTCCCCTGAGGCAATTGGGGTTAAGTGACTTGCCCAGGGTCACACAGCTAGGAAGTGTTAAGTATCTGATGCCAGATTTGAACTCAGATCCTCCTGACTTCAGGGCTGGTACTCTATCTACTTCGACACCTAGCTGCCCCACTTTGAATTTTTTAAAGAGTACTCTGGAATCTAATAAAATGATCTAACAGGTAATGGCCAACCCACCATGGGATTTCCACTGTCTTCAGTGAAAAGAACTTAACTTGATAAGCAGCAATAGAGCCTAGGTGGTAGTATGCTAATGGGGATGGAATCTTCTAGCAAAAAAGTCAGAATCTCTGAAGCTCAGAACTCCTGATAGCCCAGTGACACCCTTTCTTCCTTGCTTCTCTAATTACTATGATTTGACCTTCGATCTCTAGATGATGTATCCATCTGGCTCTTGGTACATGGTTTGTGAGGTGTTGGAAGGTGAGGAAGCGTGAGATCTTGTTTTCATAACCATACTTGAGATACCTGACTTTGGAAGTTCCCTAAGGTGGGAAAGAAGCCCCTACTGGAGAAGAGCTTACTTCGGGCCAGACTGATGTTATAGTTCGTGTCCTTCTCAAGGACCTCAACTTTGAGGCAGACCTTGGTGCTGTAGAGATCCACATTGACATAGGTGTCATTCAGCTTCTCCTTCAAGAAGGATGAGAACAAGTTCCAGAGACTAAACTGCTCCAGCTCTTTCAGCTTCTCCTCGTTTTCTACCTGTGTAACTCTCACCACTCTGGAGCTGTTCACCCGAATCTGAAAGTCAGAAGGTTGGGAGGAGAAACAGAAAGGAAGGAAAAAGAAATTTCAAATGTCCACAAATGCATAGACACAATGTTAAACAATGCTGGGGCTCTTCCCACAAAATCAGAAGTGTTGAAAGTTGAGGTAAAACAACAAAAAAGAAAAAACTGGCATGTTTTTTATATGCAAGGTTTTTTTTTTTGTTTTTTTTTTTTTAATATGGAACAGAGAGGTATGTGTGAGACTAACTTGTTATTACAGAACAACCATTAATTACAGAGAAAAAAAAATGCCTTTTGGACAGAAGGGTCATCACTACAGCTACTTACAAAAGATTTTTAAAAACCTGGGGCAAGAGCATTAAGGAAATTGGCAGGTTATATAGCCAGATGCAGGGAGATTAAAAATAATTCCCATCATGGTGGTGAAAAGATTTTTCTCATTGCCTGCCACAAATCACTGGTTCTGGAGACATATTGGTCACACATGCTCTTCAAGGGTTATGATTTTTGCAAACAATAAAATAAAGAAAAATAGATTTTAAAAAACCCAATCATCAAATCATCTTAATCATCCTAACATGACTAATGCTCTTATAAGCTGCTACACTTAGCAACAGTAAGAGTGTCTCTGAGTGGAAGAACAGGCACCCATTTCCAAAAGGACTCATTTTGTTCAATTACCTTAGATCCAGACACACTGGGCTGCCAGCTGACTTGATAGTGTTATGGAATAAATGACCAAATAATTCTTCTGAGGGGATATAATGGGCTCAGTGTGTTTATGAAAATTACATTCATATGAAATCAAAACAGAATTAGGAGAAGCAAGTCAAAGATAGTTACATCAGCATGGACACAAGACTTTCCAGCTTAACAAAAGAAAAAAGGTCAGTGAAATTAAAGTGGGGAGTGAGGGGAGGGCCCTCCTTGAGATGGAGGAAATATGCCACTAGGACATACTAAGGAATCTGGAGTATCACATGTTCCTCAAGACGAGGACCATCAGTTTCAGTTTCTTTTAGATTCCCCACATAGTAATTGTAATTTTAACAACTAACAGCATCCTGGTAGTGATGAGCTAGGTGAAGTAATCAATAAGCGCTAATTAATGGTGGGATCTAGAATAATGCCAAAAGCGTTATTAGAAATTAATTCCTTATTCTAGGGGTCTAAACAAATAAATCATCTTGACTATTTGCATTGCAATTTTGCCCTCCAATGGTCTTCAGGTATCTTACCGTCACTCGGGTCCATAATTCATGCCACTTTGGGACAAGAGTATTCTTATAACAGAACTGCTGATTGTTAGTCCCAAAATAAAATCGGGATTCTTGTAGCATCACCACTTGTATATTAATTCCAGCTTTATGCAGAAAGGAGGAAAAGAAAATGTTTTAGCTTAGCAAACAAGAGAAACATTCCATTAAAAAAAAAAAAAAACAACAACAACAACAACAAAATGCCCATTCTCTTGAAGTCTGTATTTTAACTTTGAAGTTGGGATGGCAAACAGATTAAAGGACAGAAAGATTCAATGAGGTAAAAAATTTGGCTCTGAAATACCCTTAACTCAATCTTTTTAAATAATCTCTCATCCAGAGCAGGTAGAAAACAATGTGTATTTTCTCCAACAATTTCCTGGGCAGGGTAAGGAAATTAGCAAAATTTCTTTATTTACAGTAAGGCAATAGACATTATTTTAATGTAGTACAATGTTTTTAGTATTTTGATTCCATCTTAGAGGGATTAGGGGAAGCTAACTATGATATCTGCTCCTATTGTCGTTCATTAAACCATTCATGTTCCTCTGGGAACTTGAATCAATTTGGTGCTCAAGTATGGCTGTTCTGCTGCTCCCAGGCCTCCCTTCCCTCCCCCGGTTCAAGAAACAGCACCTTGTCCAAATACCTGTGTAGATATTAGTAGCTTGTGAAATAGTTCTGTGAAAGGAGGCATTCAGAAAGCATTCTGGCAAAAATGATTTTCTGAGGTTACAGGCATATGGATTTTAAACACAACTAAAAAGGAATCTCTGCCAAATTCCTGAAAATCCCAAAATCACTAGGGAAAAAAAAATGACCTGGGATATTAGCCCATCGGGGTCAGGAATAGTTTGGGGATAAAGCTAGGATTACTAGTGTGTCTACTGTTTCCTTTGGTCAACATTCACTAAGAAATTTTAAAGAAAGAGAGTGAATAAAAGGAGAATGAGAAGAACCAGTTGATTTAGAGATTTAATTTATTTGACATTATAGGTATTGGGGGGATGGGGCAGAAGGCTTTAGACAGATCACTTTTGGCACCTTCTTTAACTATCCCAGGTCTAGCTATGCTAAAAAGTCAATACAAATGCCTGGTTGTCAGGAGTTCTGCTAACTTCCTTAAACTTTAGACTCAAAAGAAAATGGTTGGTGAGATTTCCAAGCTCATATTTCAGAAAATACAATTCTCACAAAACCTTATATCCATTCTGTTTGCTAAGGCTAAGTCCATGAAACTACTGAAAGAATACCAGTCCACAAACATGAATCAGTTGTTGAATGATTAAGAAAAATGAATTCTGAAGCTACGCAGACCATCTTGAAACCATTTACGAATGTACTGAGGTCTACAATGTTAACTTAATTCCTATAAGGTAAAAATAAAAGTAATAATGAGCAATGTCATACACGAGTCCAATAACTATAATATTTTACTTCGAATCATTTTCAATCATTTCATTAAAGCCCTGCATGCACACTTATTAACTAAGTCAAAATTCTTATTAACTAAGTCAAAATTCACATTTATTCACCCGCTTTTTCTCCTACAGCATCAAGAAATGTCAGAAATATACACTTTTAAATCCACTTATTCTCAAAAGTGCAGTAAGATACAAATAACATATGGCAATAACATCAGGCCTTTTGAAAAGAGTCAGGTCAAGAGAAGTTCTTTTTTTCTCTAAACTAGCTCAAAAACTCTCAGATGGCAATTCTCTCTCTTTTGGGAGGGGGGGTTATTTATTTTTGGTTATTTTTTTTTTAATTTGAAAAACATATGTATGGGTAATTCTTCAACATTAACCCTTACAAAGCTTTGTTACAAATTTTCCCCCCCTACTCCCCACTCCTCCCCTAGATGGCAGGATATACACTACATGTTAATTATGTTAAAATACTTGACAAATAGAATATGTGTATACATATTTCCAAACTTATCTTGTTGTGCAAGAAAGATCGTATCTACAAGAAAGAAAAATCAGATAAAGGAAACACAATGCAAGCAAACATCAATCAAGAGCATGAAAATGTTATGTTGTGGTCCACATTTCACATCCCTCTCTCTGGGTGTATATGGCTTTCTTCAGTGAACAATTAGAAGTGGTTTGAAACATTATTGTTCTGGAGAAACTTGCATGAAATGATGCTGAGTGAAATGAGCAGAACCAGGAGATCATTGTACACAGCAACAATACTATATGAGGATCAGTTCTAAGGGACATGACTCTTCAACAATGAAATGCTTCAAACCAATTCCAATTGTTCAGTGAAGAAAGCCATGTACACCCAGAGAGAGGGATGTGAAATGTGGACCACAACATAACATTTTCATGTTCTCTATTGATGGTTGCTTGCATTGTATTTCCTTTATCGGATTATTCTTTCTTGTAGATAGAATTTCTCCTGAACAAAAAAATGATGTGTGGCAATAACTATACATATATTCGATTTCTTAAGTATTCTAACATAATTATCATGTAGTGGATATCCTGCTATCTAGGGGAGGGGAGGGGAGTAGGGGGGAAAAATTTGTAACAGAAAGCTTTGTAAGGGTTAATGTTTAGGAATTACCCATACATATGTTTTGCAAATAAAAAGTATTAATAAAAGAAAAAAAAATAGAAACATTTCATTGTTGAAGAGAGCCATGTCCATCAGATGGCAATTCTCTAAGAAAGCTTTATGCCTATGACATTAACATAAGAATCACAGAATTAAATTATCCCTTGAAGTCCAGTCTCTACTTTCCAAAGGTTCTCATCATGCCCAAACTGGGGGAGGAAGAGAGGAAGAGGATGGGAGGGAGGGGTGAAGACTCTCCCTCATCACTGCCTCAGACAGAAATCAGCATTTGTCTGCTTCTGCAGGTCAAAAGCAAAGAGGGCCAAGGCTGCAGGAAGGAGCCGATATTTGGAAACTCTTACCCCACAGGCTATGGCTTGACACTGTGGCAGCCCAGTGCTGTTTACCTGTGTTGTTTATATAGAAAAACTGGCAAGATGCCCACTGGCACTGGGTATCTCATTTTAAAAAAATCAATGATAAATAAATGCTTTCTCCCTCTCCTCTACCCAAGTAACTATTTTGCCTTTTCAAAGCAGCCTAGTCTATGTTAGAAAGCAACCTAAATGTTCAGATCCAACTTCCTTCTCACTACAGATAAGAATCTTGACTCCATGACAAGATATCTCTCTTGGACAATAATGACTCATATTGTACCACACTTAGGTGCAAAATTTATTAAAATGTAAGAGACCCCAAAAGTCTTATATATTCATTTTACCTCAGAGATTTTCCCCCTTTCCCATCTTATAACTTACATGTCACCAGCTCAGGTCACTTTCCTTTGAGTCAACAAATACTAAGGCCCTACAATGCACAAGGTATCAATCAGTACAGATTTGAATTTCTTATTCCAACTTGAAGCATCATGGTCTAGGGGGAAAAATAGTGTATTTGTAGGGAAAAAACCTGCCTCTCCCACTTATTAGTTCTGTGACATCACTCAATCTCTATGACTGTTTCCTCATCTGTAAAATAAGAAAAATAATTCCTATCTGGCCTCCCTCAGATGATTTTGAATACCAACTAAGATTACGAACATAAAAGCACCACACAAATAAAAAAACGATTCTTTTTCACCAATCTTGTTCCTCTCTCTGATTTACCCATCTCTTCCAATAGCATCATCATTTTCTGCCTCACCCATGGTTATAACCAGTGATATTTTTAATGTTCGCTGCTTCCATATATCCCATCATTTACCTAGTCCTTGGGCCTATCTTTCACTATCACCAATCTAAATCAATCTGCCCTACACTGACTACAACGATGTGCAAGCCTCTGACCACTTAAAAAAAGAGGGGCTATCATCTTTCCTACCAGAGGCACAAAATGGACAGAGAGGTAAATGTGTGAGAGAAGAAAAGGGGAAAGGCTGAAGCTTGGAAAACCAGCAAAAGAAGGGTTCTCAAAGGGGGAAGCCACAACCAGGCATAGGGGTTCTCCTTCAACAGTTCACATCTCTGGCCTTGGGGAAGGCCACCCAATGGTCCTTTGTTTCTTCTTGATGTCACAAAAACATTCCAACAGACAAAGAACAAAAAAGAAAGCTGCATATAAACTGTATTACAGCACACACTTAATTTAACATAACAAAACTACTTTGCTACTGAGTCACTCTCCCCCTTCCAAACTTCCCTGTGTATTGTTTGAAATGATATCAATTGGAAATATTAGAAGAATTGCACATCTTTAATTTGTATCAGATTGCTTGCTGTCTTGAAAAGGAGGCTGGGGGAGAGAGAGGGAGAAAAATTTGGAACAAGGTTTTGCAAAGGTAAATGTTGAAAACTATCTTCCCATGTATTTGGAAAAATAAAATACTATTAAAAAATTCTTAAAATTTTTTTAAAAGTTAATACATTAATACATTTTTCTTCTTTTAAAATCTCAATCACTTGTTAGGAATATTCCTTGATAACTGTCTATGGTTCTTAATATAGCTTTTGTATATACTGCTCTATATAGGTTCTGAAAGTTTTGGGGTTTTTAAATTAGGTACTCTAAGAATGCATTAATTCATTATGGTTAGAGAAGAAAACAGTGTTATTGAGTTATTGTTTTATTTTCTACTACATTTCACTAATTAGATTATTTCTGCCATATTTTAACAGGGATTAAAAAACAACAACACCTCCAGGCAAATCATGCAAATTTACTATTTAAAAATCATTTGGGATTTTGGTAATATTTTATCATTCACTTGTTATTAAGAGTAATCCCTGGTACTATGTAAAGATATTCAATGACATCAAAGACTTCAATTCTTCCATCTTCAGATTTAATACCCACTCAATTTAAATTCTTATTTTAAAAACTCTAGATTTAGAGATGGTTTTTGGTGTTGTTTGTTATCATTCCTTTATACTACTTGTTGTCGGACTTGTAAATGAGGGTTGCTATGAGACTCAGAGGGTACTACCAGCAAAACAAGCAGTATGGAGTCTTGACCTATTGTTAGGGCCCAAAAAGTCAGGGACCCTGATAAGAAGTTTGTCTTGACTTGAGGATAAGAAGGTATTGTGTGAAGTTCCCTTGAAGACCATGAGGACCCCCCCCCCCAAGGGACTTGATGAGATTACTGATAATAGCTCAGATAAAAGAGCTATTCAAAGCTATCTAAAAAACAGGCTTGCCCTGAGATGTGCTCTGTTATCAGGAAGTGAGCTCCACTATCTTTCTGACCTCCCCATGTCAACACAGTTAATTGCTTAAGATGGGTGGGCTAAGGGCATAAAAGGAGTGACTACAGATGATGGAACAGGCTGGCTGAGGAAAAGCGCCTCAATGAAGAGCAACTTGATTTCATCTTCTGGCTTGTGACTCTACTTTGGGGAACACTCAGCTCGTGTCCGGATGCACACTGAAGCTCAGGAGGAGGTGAGACCCGGCTGCCCTCAGGTATAATACCTGGCAACCGATGATGAGCAATATCTGTTTCCAGTTTTATATTGTAACAGTCTTTATCTCTTTGGTCATTTCTTGCAAAAAAAATTTTTTTTAATTAAATAAAATCTATCATTATCTATCAATTCCTACCCCTCTACTATAAAATGCTGCCATGGCCCCTATTACCAAAAAGTCTAGTCTGCCATTGTTTCTTCTGTGAAATAGTAGTAACAAGAGCATCTACTTTCCAATGTTGTTGAGATAGTATTTATAAATACCTTGTAAACCTTAAAATGCCATATTAGTGGTTATTATTATCATTATTACTATATTGATTTGTCTTTGGCTAGGATCAATAATTTGTTTAGCTTCCAGTAGATCTAAGCAACACTTTGGGTGCTATTCTCATCTGGTTGATATAAATAGTAAAATAAATTTTTTTGGTTTTTTTTTTCTTTCCTACTTTCTCCCTTTTGTTTTGATTTTTCTCCCAACATAATTCATGAAATGTGTTCTTAAAAGGTTAATATACATATATAACCATAAAAACAAACCAATTTAAAAAAGGAAAAAAAAAATAAAGTGAAAATCATGAAACAGAAAAGGAAAAGGAGAATATAAAGCACTGTTAAGGGAAAGAATTGGACAGATGATGAAAATTAGTTATATACTATCAATAAGTGATAGTTTTAGCTGTTGCCTATTCTTCATCTCAAAAACTGATAGGCCACAGCTCACTGACTAAATCAGGTGACTTTTAAAAAATAGTAACTCATATTTCTATAAGATTTTTGTTTATAAAATATACTGCACAAAACTTAATCCTTCCTCTATTATTTTTCAATAGGCTATGCTTAAGAGACTGGACTTCTAGGTCAAGAAGAAATCATTGTTATAAAAGGCAAACAGAAGCTTTTTGATTTTAGTCCTGTAAAAATGTTCTAAGCTGCTATTAATTAGAGAGATGCAAATCCAAACTCTAGTAGGACTGCACACCTTTCAGATTAACTAATATGACTGAAAAAGAAAATGATAAATATTGGAGAGGATGTGGAAAAATTGGGACACTAATGAGCTGTTGGTCAGAGTTGTGAACTGATTCAACCATTCTGGAGAACAATTTAGAATTATGCCCAAAGAACTATAAAATATAAAACTCTCTCATCCAGCAATACCACTACTAGTTTTATATCCCAAATAGATTAAAAAGAAAAGTTTTAAAAGAGGACTCATGTGCCAAAATACTTACAACAACTTTCTGCAGTGATAAAGAATTGCAAATTGATGAATTAATAAGATAGTATATGACTGTGATAGAATACTATTGCATTATAAGAAATAATGAATAGGATGCTTTCCAAAGAACCTGGGAAGATTGAGATGAACTGATGCAAAAAGGGAGTAGAACCAAGACAACATTGTACACAGTAACAACAGTATTGTATGATAATCAACTCTGAATGACACACACACACACAGAGCAAAGGGAATGGTGGGGATAGAGATGAATAATTAAGCCATATTACCTCCCTTACTCAAGAATCTTCAATGCTGGTTTCCTCTAGGATAAAATATACACTTGGGATTAACATTTCAAGTCCTTCCCAGTTTAGCTCGAGCCTCCTCTTTGCAATCTTGTTTTTATTTTTTAATACGTATTTTTTTCCAATTGCATATAAAAGCAGCTTTTAACATTTTTTAAAAAAACTTTTGAATTGCAAATTCTCTTCCTCCTTCCTTCTCCTTGAGAAGGCAAGGAGTTTGATATAGGTTACACATGTCTAGTCATACAAAACATTTCCATATTAGTGTTGTGAAAGAAAATAAAGAACGAACCAACCCTTCCTCCCCCAAGAAAAATAAAGTTTTAAAAATATGCTTTAATGTATCTTCAGACTCCATAAGGCTTGGATAGATAGCATCTTTCATTATAAACTCTGTGGAATTATTTTGGATTATTGTATTGCTGAGAATAGCTTTCATATGGAAACTGCTCTCCAAAAACCATTTAAAGTGCTTTACAATATGGCCACACCCTGCTTAACTTTCCATTATTAACTTTTTTGAAATAGTTTATTTTTCTTTCTTTTTTTTTTTTTTGTTTGCTTTTTGCTGAGGCAATTGGGGTTAAGTGACTTGCCCAGGGTCACAGCTAGGGAATGTTAAGTGTCTGAGACCAAATTTGAACTCAGGTCCTCCTGACTTCAGGGCTTGTTCTCTATCCACTGCACTACCTAGCTGCCCTGAAATAGTTTATTTTTCCAAATACTTGTAAAAATAGTTTTCAATATTCATTTTTTTAAAACTTTGCATTCCAAATTTTTCTCCCTCCTTCCCTTACTGCCTCCCTCCCCAAGTCAACAAGCAATCTATATAGGTTAAATATAAAAATAAAATATATTTTAACATATATTACATATGTTTCTACATATGTTTCTACATACATATATTTCTAATATATGCATCATACATTATATATTGTAATAATTATTTATTATATATTATATATACATAAATTATATATATGGTAAGATGTAATTTATATTATATCAAGACATTATTTTGCACACAGCCAGTATATAAATGTGTTTTGCTTAACTGTTTATATCTGTTACAAGGGTATGATTTTCTTTTTTCTTCCTACGGGGGTAGAAGCTGGATCAAGAGAAAATAAAAGCGTACCGAGAAAAAAATGTTTTAAAAAATTATCTCTATTCTCTTTCTCCTCCCCTTCAAAACTGCCATTTTCTTCAACTTCCCTATTTCTCTGGTAGGAACCTCCATTCTTCCAATCTCCCAAGCTCATAATTTCAGGGATATCCTCAACTTCTTATTTTCCCTTGTTGCATACATCCAATCTTGCCATTTTTGTTGCCACATCTTTCCCATCCACCCCATTTCTCTATCCACACAACATCCTCATTAGCTCTCACCTGGATAACTACATGACCTCTCATATGATATCCCTGCCTCAGGTCTCTCTTCATTCAAATCAATTCTCCAATAAACTCCAAAAATTATTTTCCTTAAACACAGATTTGACTATGTCACTCCTCCACTCCATAAACTCTACTGGCTCCTTAATGTCCCAAGGATAAACTAAAAGCTTCTCTTTTAAAATCTTTCCTAACTTGCTATCGACCTGTCTTTCTAGCCTCACATTAATCCATTTGTCTATAATCTGGACAAACTGGCTTTCTTTGTTCTTTACCCATACCACTTCATATCCATGGCCTTTGCACTAGCCATCCGCCCCTATGTCTGAGATATATTCCCTGCTCATATGGATTTCAGGAATCTCTCTCTTCAAGAAAAAGCTCAACCACTACCTTCTACATGAATACTTTGTAATGGCCCCAAATGCTGGCAATAGCCAGCCAGCCCTCACTCCCAAACTATTTTGCCTTTATTCTGTTTAGTTGCATGGGTGTTGTCTCCCTTGATAGAATGAAAACTCCTAGGCAGTAGGGATACTCTCCTCATCCTTTGCATTTGAGTCCCCAATGCCTAGCACAATAGATACTGGTACACAGTAGGCACTTACTCAATGTTTGTCAACTAACAGATTCAATAACTTTCCCGTAAAGGTCCCTCACAACTCTACTTCATTTCCTTCTGCTAAATATCTTTCTCATATTTTCATGGTTCAGCTCTTTTGTCATGTCTTTTATGAAGTCATTCCTAATCCCTCAAGTTCAAAGTGTTTGCCATACCTTCAAGTGTAACTAACAAAGAGCACTTTGTATGCCTCTCATTTGCTTCATCACATATACCTTCTATTACTTTTCAGTGTGTCCTATGTCTTGTGCCTTGTACACAGCTAATAATTGTATTAAATTACAACTCTCTGAAGATGGGAATTTCATCATTAATATTTATATCCTCCGGAGCTCCTTCCACTGCACTCTAATGTACAAAGTAATCCAGGGGCATCAAGTCAGTACAATGTGAGATGCCCAGGGGTGTGGATAAGAAATGACAGGCAGCCACTCAGGATGCCTGGAGGGAGATAACACAACTGCTTAATCACTCCCTTCTCCAGAGCTTCTACTTAGTCCAGTAGAACCTCAAAAACCCTAGCTAGTCTCCTAAGGCACCACATTTATGCAGGGATCATTCACAGTACTCTTCACCCAATTCTGCCTACTGTGCAGAGATGAGGTATCAGTGCCAGTCTAAAATCTACCATGCATGAAGTACTGCTTCATTGGATAAGGTTAAGTTTCAGGTCAAGGTTTGGTGGCAGGTGGAGGTACCTGCCCTAGGCTCGAGCAGCTTGAGGGGGGGGGGACAAGAAGCAAGCACGTTTTCTCCTCCCCCATCCCAGATGCAGCTCGGAACCCTGCCCATGCTTGGAAACATCGATTCTGCTCAGAAAGAAAAGCCAATGAGCCCGGCCTGTCTCCGGTTCCCAGGCCTCCGCCTTGGAGGGAAGGATTTAGAGCCAGAGCCCCGGGTTCGAATCGCGGCTCCGCTACTTCCTAGCTGGACTCTGGTATTTTTTCCCTCTAGGCCTAAACGTGGGCCCGCCGCGCCGCCCTCCTACCCCCACACACCAGTATCCCAAAGGCCACGCGGATAACGTAACGGCCACGCCCCGGAGACGAGTCAGTCCGTCCGGTCCCCCCGTCCTTAAAATACCATCCTCCACCCCTCCAATCCCGCACCACGCCTGCCGCCGCCTCCTCCGACGCGTCGGGCGGTACCTGCGCCGCAGACGAGGCAGCCACCGAGAAGCAAGCGAAACCAGGCCGCTCCACCGCCCCAGGCCCCCCAGCCTGAGGACCGGGAAGCGAGCGGCGGCGTCGGCACCGTTTTCATTCCTCCCGCCATGGTCGCCGCCGCACGCCGCCTCCTTCTCACGTGCCCACCCCGGTAACCGGCCCAGAACAAGTAGCTGTCTGAACCTATCAAAGAGCAGGATCCACAAACAAGACCCGCCCCCTACCAACCCAGCCCGGATGGGCGGGGCTCCGAATTTCGGCGTCTCAGTGATAGAGCCAGGAGTCTGCTCTCTTGGTAACCGACAAGAGAGGGAGGGCGGTGTTCGTTTCTGACCTATTAGAAAAGAGAATTGGCTACAGGAAGATGCCTCCCCCTAGCATCATGCTTCCTCTGCAATTTATTTAAACAACAATAAGGATGATTGATATAAGAACAACCAATAAGTGACTGGGATGGGCGGGCACTCTGAGATCATACCTTGATCTTTATTTTCTCCTTCCCTTCCCTCTCTAGTTTATTATTATTGGGCACGCTGTACCCACACGCTTGTCATTTTCTTTCCTTTTAAAAATACGTCATTGTCCTTTTTCACATTCCTTCCATCTTGCACTCATGGAAATTTGGCTGTCCCCAGAAGAAATTGCATCATTAATCTCTTTGTCTCTCTCTTACCTCTTTCCCTGTCTCTCTGCTTCTTCTCTGTCTCTGTCTCTGTGTCTCTCACTTTTCTCTATTTCTGTCTCTTTCCTTGTCTCTTTCTCTGTCTCTCCACTTCTGCCCAACGTCACCGTCCCATATACACATACTCAAAGAATTCAAAAAGGGATACTTCTAACTCCACTTCTGCTTCCAAACACTCCCTGTGTGCTGTTGCCTCTAAACAACTTGTCCTTTGAAGGTCCTCCCATCTTCCCTATCATAGTAACCCATCAGTCAATCAACAAGCATTTATTATGGGCAAGCACTGTGTTACTGGCCTTACAAATACAAAAGTGAGCCAGTCTGCACTCAAAGAGCTTACATCATATTTTACAGACCCTTGTTGCAGTTATCTACCATCCCCCACATTATTCTCCCTCAATTTTCAAAAAGTTTCACTTGAAACTTCACTTTCAAGGTAGAGACTGTCTTGTGTTTTGGTTGTCCTCTGCATTTAAGATGCCTAAAACATAATGAGAATAGAGGGAAGCTTATTGGCTCCTGTGAGAACTTTAAATGTTTTCTATAATTCTTTACAGAATGTTTTAAGACTTGTTAGTCTTTTGTGACTTTTGAATTTTCTGTGGGGTCAGCAAAGGTGCCCTCTACCCAATATGCATTTATTACCACAAATGCTTGTATTCAAGCTGAGAGTTCTGTTACCAATATTTGAGAAAGTTTATTGCACTGGAAAAAAAAGATGATTTGGGTTTACTAGGACTCTTAGGAGGATAATCTTTTGGTAAAAGTAGCCCCCTAGTCTGTTTTCTGCTCCTCTTCCCCTTCTTTTTTTTTTTTTTTTTTTGTGCCTTTTTACCCTTCCAATTGCAAATAGATGGAAAGGAGATTTCTCCATCTACTTCCCTCACCTTCTAAAGAGTACCTACCTTTCTAAAAAAGTAACATGATATATTGGATATAACATATATTTTAACATATTTAACATGTATTGGACTACCTGCCATCTAAGGGAGGGAGAAAGGAGGGAAAATTTTGAACAGAAGATTTTGCAAGGGTCAATATTAGAAAATTACCCATGCATGTTTTGTAAATAAAAAGCTTTAATAAAATTTTTTTAAATTTCATTACAAAAAAAAAGAGGGACTTCTGGGGGTGGAGCCAAGATGGCAGAGATCAGACACGAGTCTCTGTAACCTCCTCTAACCTTCCCTCAAACCAACAGCAGATGAAACCTCTAGACTGGTTTTGAAATCAAAGAATCCACAATATCTGGAGGGCAACACATTTCTAGAAGAAGAAACCCTGGAAGAACTTCAAAACAGTCTGCTTCAACTGGGCAAGGGGGTGGTCTGCTGAACCCAGACTGCAGCACAGGGAGACGGGGGCAAGGAGCTGGAGCAGGAATTGGAGCAGGAGTCAGAGCTTTGTGCTTTTCACACACCTGAGAGTCTTCTTTGGGCCTCTTGGGTCAATCTGTCCTGACTGTAAGCAGGTGGTTTGGAAAATCTGCCTTTTGGGGGGGGGTAGATTGTGAACCACTGAACCCCTGAAGAGCACCAGACCTAGCTGCCATTGCACAGCACCCTGAAGCAATCAATCAGCAGAGCTGCCCAGCACCTCAAATAATTCAATCAGCAGAACTGCCCCAGAGCAAATTAAAGCAGCTGTCCCTCCTTTGCCTTGAACAGATCTCACACCTTTAAAAAAAAAAAAAAAAATGAATAAAAAAACAAAAAGAGCTCTCACTATAGACAGCTTTTATGGAAAGAAGGAAGAACAGACCTCAAATCCTGAGGCCCCTAAAGGTAAAGTAACTTTACCAAAGAGAGACATAAACTGGTCATCATGTCACAAGGCTTTCTTTGAAGATTGCATAAAGGATCTTAAAAGAGTTAGAAGAAACATGGGGAAACGAAATGAGATTATTGCAAAAAATATGGAAAAAAAATGGGAAAAGAATGCAATGAACAAATTGGCCAATTACAGAAGGAGCTAAAAACAATAACTGAAGAAAATAAGGCATTAAAAATTAGGATCGAACAAATGGAAGTGAATGACTCATCAAGACTTCAAGAATCAGTCAAACAAAAACAACAAAAAAAGAAAAGATAGAAGAAAACATGAAATATCTCCTAGGAAAAACAACTGACCTGGAAAATAGATCTAGGAGAGACAATCTAAGCATTGTATGGCTTCCTGAAAGCCATGATGAAAAAAGAACCTAGACACCATCTTCCAGGAAATCATGAAAGAAAACTGCCCTGATATTTTAGAATCAGAAGGCAAAATAACTTTTAAAACAATCCACCGATCACCTCCTGAAAGAAACCCAAAAATTAAATCCCCATTAAATCCCCCAGGAATATCATGGCTAAATTTCAGAACTATCATACCAAGGAAAAGATATTATGAGAAGCCAGGAAGAAACAATTTAAATATCAAGGGATCACAATTAGGATCACCCAGGACCCCGCAAGGGCCTGGAATTTGATATTCCAAAAAGCAAAGGAACTGGGATTACAGCCAAGAATAAACTATCCAGCTAAAATAAGCATTATCGGGGCAGCTAGGTGGAGCAGTGGATAGAGCACCAGCCCTGAAGTCAGGACCTCAGTTCAAATCTGGTCTCAGACACCTAACATTCCCTAGCTCTGTGACTCTGGGCAAGTCACTTAACCTCAATTGCCTCAGCAAAAAGCAAAAAAAAAAAAGAGAGCATTATCTTTCAGCAAAGAAGATGGACATTCAATGATATAGGTAAATTTCATCCATTTCTAATAAAAAGACCAGAACTGAAAAAAAATTTTGATCTCCAAACACATAATTCAAGAGAAACATAAAAAGGTAACAAGAAAAAAAAATCTTGAGAACTGTTTGTGTTATGGATACACTCAGAGAATGAGGGTTGATTTTATTATGATATTATGATACTATGAAAAAAAATTAGAGGTAGAAAAGGGATAACACTGGAAGAAGAAAAAGGAGATAAAATAAGGGAAATTACATCACAGGTAGAGGCAAAGAAAACTATTATAATTGAGGGAAAGAAGGGAGGGGAATGAGCATTGTGTTAATCTTTTTTTTTTTTTTTTTTTTGCTTTTTGCTGAGGCGATTGAGGTTAAGTGACTTGCCCAGAGTCACACAGCTAGGGAATGTTAAGTGAGACCAGATTTGAACTCAGGTCCTCCTGACTTGAAGGTTGGTGCTCTATCCACTGCACCACCTACTGCCCCCATTGTGTTAATCTTAATCTCATCAGATTTGGCTCTGAGAGAATAATAGACTTATTTGGTACCACAAAGAAACTTGTCCTACCTTATAAGGAAATAGGAGGGAAAGGGAGAAAAGAAAGGGAATAGTGGAAGGGGAAACAGAAGAATTAGGGGAAAGGTATAAAAAAGGAGGTGGGGCTCTACAGGGGAAGGATTGTTTGAGGGAAGTGGTTATCAAAAACAAAATACTAGGGAGGAGGGAAAGGGGATAGGAAAGAGAAAAACATAAACTAGGGTAAATAAGATGGCAGGAAATACAGATTTAGTCATTTTAACTTTAAATTTGAATGGAATGAATTCTCCCATAAAATGGAAGCCGATAGCAGACCGGATTAAAAACCAGAATCCAACAATATGCTGCTTACAAGAAAGACATCTAAAGCAGAGAGACACATACAGGGTGAAAGTAAAAGGCTGGAGCAGAATCTATTATGCTTCAGGTGAACAAAAAAAAAGCAGGGCTAGCAATCCTGATCTCAGAGCAAGTAAAAGCAAAGATAGATCTAATTAAAAGAGACAAGGAAGGAAACTATATCTTACTAAAAGGTACCATAAACAGTGAAGCATTATCAGTATTAAAAATATATGCACCAAGTGTTATAGCATGGAAATTCCTAGAGGAGAAGTTAAGAGAGATGCAAGGAGAAATAGACAGCAAAACTATACTAGTGGGGGATCTCAACCTCCCTCTCTCAGAACTAGATAAATCAAACCACAAAATAAATAAAAAGAAGTTAAGGAGGTAAACAATATGTTAGAAAAGTTAGGTATGATAGATCTTTGGAGGAAATTAAATGGACACAGAAAGGAGCTTACTTTTTTCTCAGCAGTTCATGGAACTTATACAAAAACTGACCATGTGTTAGGACACAAAAACCTCCATATCAAATGCAGAAAGGCAGAAATAGTAAATGCATTTTTTTCAGATCATGATGCAATAAAAATCACATGCAATGTGATCCAGGAGACCAAAAACCAATTGGAAACTAAATAATCTCATCCTAAAGAAAGAATGGGTGAAACAGCAAATTACAGACACAATTACTAATTTCATCCAAGAGAATGACAATAATGAGATAACATACCAAAATTTGTGGGATGCAGCCAAAGCAGTAATAAGGGGAAATTTTATATCTCTAGATGCTTATTTGCATAAAATGGAGAAAGAGAAAATCAATGAACTGGGCTTGCAACTAAAAAAGCTAGAAAAAAGAACAAATTTTAAACCCCCAATCAAATACCAAACGTGAAATCCTAAAAATAAAAAGAGAGATTAATAAAATTGAAAGTAAAAAACCTATTAAATTAATAAATAAAACTAAAAGTTGGTTTTATGAAAAAACAACAAAGATAAAAATCTAGTTAATTTAATTACAAAAAGGAAAGAGGAAAATCAAATTGTTATTCTCAAAAATGAAAAGGGAGAACTTTCCACCAATGAAGAGGAAATTAGAGCAATAATTAGGAGTTACTCTGCTCAATTTTATGCCAATAAATTTAATAACCTAAGTGAAATGGAGAAATATCTACAAAAATATAGATTGCCCAGATTAACAGAAAAGGAAATAAATTACTTAAATAGTCCCATTTTAGAAAAAGAAATAGAACAAGTCATTAATCAGCTCCCTAAGAAAAAATCCCCAGGACAAGATGGATTTACATGTGAATTCTACCAAACATTTAAAGAACAATTAACTCCAATATTACATAAACTATTTGAAAAAATAGAGAATGAAGGACTCCTACCAAATCCTTTTATGACACAGACATGGTACTAATAACTAAACCAGGTAGAACAAAAACAGAGAAAGAAAATTATAGACCAATCTCCCTAATGAATATTGATGCAAAAATCTTAAATAAAATATTAGCAAAGAGATTACAGAAAATCATCCCCAGAATAATACACCATGACCAAGTAGGATTTATACCAGGAATGCAGGGATGGTTCAATATTAGGAAAACTATTAGCATAATTGACTATATCAATAAGCAAATTAACAAAGAACATATGATTATCTCAATAGATGCAGAAAAAGCATTTGATAAAATCCAACATCCATTCCTATTTAGAAACACTAGAGAATATAGGAATAAATGGACTTTTCCTTAAAATAGTCAGTAGCATCTAGTTAAAATCATCTGCTAGCGTCATATGTATAGGTGATAAACTGGAACCATTCCCAATAAGATCAGGAATGAAACAAGGTTACCCACTATCACCATTACTATTCAATATTGTATTAGAAATCCTAGCTTTGGCAAGAAGACAAGAAAAAGAAATTAAAGGAATTAAAGTAGGTCACGAGGAAACCAAATTATCACTCTTTGCAGATGATATGATGGTATTCATAGAGAACCCTAGAGAATCAACTAAAAAACTATTAAAATTAATCCACAACTTTAGCAAAGTTGCAGGATACAGGATAAATCCACATAAATCATCAGCATTTTTATACATCACTAACAAAATCCAACAGCAAGAGATACAAAGAGAAATTCCATTTAAAATAACTGTTGATAGTATAAAATATTGGGAATATATCTGTCAAGAAAAAGTTAGGATCTATATGAGCAAAACTACAAAACACTCTCCACACAAATAAAGTCGGATCTAAACTATTGGAAAAATATCAAGTCCTCTTGGATAGGTCGAGCTAATATAATATCGATGACAATACTACCTAAACTAATCTATTTATTTAGTGCTATACCAATCAAACTCCCAATAAATTATTTTACTGACCTAGAAAAAATAACAACAAAATTCATCTAGAAAAACAGAAGGTCAAGAATTTCAAGGGAATTAATGAAAAAAAAAATAGCAAATGAGGGTGGCCTAGCTGTACCAGCAGCCATCTAAAAACCATTTGGAACTGGCTAAGAAACAGAGTGGTTGATCAGTGGAATAGGTTAGGTTCACAGGACAAAATAATCAATGACTATAGCAATCTAGTGTTTGATAAACCCAAAGACCCCAGCTTTTGGAATAAAAACTCACTATTCGACAAAAACTGCTGGGAAAATTGGAAACTAGTATGGAAGAAACTAGGCATTGACCCACACCTAACACCGTATACCAAGATAAGGTCAAAATGGATTCAGATCTAGACATAAAGAATGATATTATAAACAAATTAAAAGAATGTAGGATGGTTTACCTCTCAGATCTGTGGAAGAGGAAGGAATTTGTGGCCAAAGAAGATCCAGAGATTATCATTAATCACAAAATAGATAAGTTTGACTATATCAAATTAAAAAGTTTTTGTACAAACAAAATGAATGCAGACAAGATTAGAAGGGAAGCAATAAACTAGGAAAACATTTTTACATTCAAAGGTTCTGATAAAAGGCTCATTTTAAAAATATATAGACAATTGACTGAAATATATGACTTCAAGTCATTCTTCAATTGATAAATGGTCAAAGGATATGAACAGACAATTTTCAGATGATGAAATTAAAACTATTTCTAGTCATATGAAAAGGAGCTCCAAATCACTATTGATCAGAGAAATGCAAACTAAAACAACTCTGAAATACCACTACACACCTGTCAGATTGGCTAAGATGACAGGAAAAGATAATGATGAATGTTGGAGGGGATGTGGGAAAACTGGGACACTGTACATTGTTGGTGGAACTGTGAACGGATCCAACCATTCTGGAGAGCAATTTGGAACTATGCTCAAAAAGTTATCAAACTGTGCATACCATTTGACCCAGCAGTGTTTCTATTGGGCTTATATCCCAAAGAGATCTTAAAAGAAAGAAAGAGCCCCACATGTGCAAGAATGTTTGTGGCAGCCCTTTCTGTAGTGGCTAGAAACTGGAAACTGAATAGATGCCCATCAATTGGAGAATGGCTGAATAAATTATGTATATGAATGTTATGGAATATTATTGTTCTGTAAGAAATGACCAACAAAATGATTTCAGAGAGGCCTGGAGAGACCTACATGAACTGATGTTAAGTGAAATGAGCAGAACCAGGAGAACATTATACACAGCAACAATAAGACTATACAATGATCAATTCTGATGCGCATGGTTCTCTTCAACAATGATGTGATTCAAACCAGTTCCTATTGTTCAGCGATGAAGAGAGTCATATACATCCAGAGAGAGGCCTGTGGAAACTGAGTGTGGACCACAACATTTTAATGCTTTCTGTGAATATTTGCTTGCATTTTGTTTTCCTTCTTAGGTTGTTTTTTTTTTCTCTTTCTAGAACTGATTTTTCTTGTGCAGTAAAATAACTCTGGATATATGTGTACATATATTGGATTTGTCATATAATTTAACATATTTAACATGTATTAGACTATCTGTCATCTAGGGGTGAAGGGTGGGGGGAAGGAGGGGAAAAATTTGGAACAAAAAAAATTTTTTTTGCAAAGGTCAATGTAAAAAATCACTCATATGTTTTGTAAATAAAAAGCTTTAATTAAAAAAACACACACACCCACACAAAAAGAAGTAACATGGTAAGCTGCATGAATTTGTTCAAGTGGCTTCAGGGAAGTTCCTGGATTTAAGATTTCTTGATGCTTTCTACTGTTCTATTTCTCTCTGTGAACACAGATCAGAATCTTTAAGGAAAAAAAAAAAAAAGGAACTTTCCCAGCCTAAGAGATCACAGCAGCATTTTGCACAGTGGAGCAATAGGTGCAGCAAAAGTACATACAAAAGTCAACATATGCTTGTCCATGTCCCAAAGAACAGAGTTTATGGATAATATTCCTGGACCCCAATCACCTAGCTGGAAGAATGAGAATTTTCTAGGCAGCATGCTTCCCTAATTTAGTATTCTAGAAGGAAAGGGATAATTTTGGAGCAAAGCCACACTTGGTGGTTGCTTCTAGAATAACCCCATGGATGAAAGGTTAGACATCTGACCTTCCAGAGCAAGAAAAGGAGTTCCTGAGTCATTCTGAGTTCTTAACCAGGCCTCTTGGTATATGGAAGAGAATCAACAACATGACTTCACATTTTGCTATGTGACTTAAAAATTGGACAGAGGAGAACAAAAAACCTATACTCTGCTTCCCTCTTCTATTAGACACTGAAAGCCCAAATAAGAAGAGGGCTGTCCATCCAAAGAGATGGTTTCCTTTCAGGAAAATCTAAACCACAAGGTGGCACTGTCAATCTGGAATGGAGTGTGTAAAATCCTGTGGGAGACATGAATTCCAGTAGAATGTTAGAATTTTATCCTGCTGGCAACCCTAAGTTCAATTCTGTGAAGAATAGAGGGAAGTTTATTGGCTCCTGTGAGAACTTTACATGTTTTCTATAATTCTTTATAGATGCCTTCTTAGTCTTTTGTGACCTTTGCATTTTCTGTGGGGAAAACAAAGGTGTCCTCCACCCAATATTCATTTATTATCACAAATTTCAAGCTGAGAGTTCTATTGCCAATATTTGAGAAAGACTAGACATGAACATTTACAAATATTTCCTAAGGGAAATTCTGGGGAGGGACACAACGAGCTAAAAAGAGATATTGACCTTTTAAGGTCTACCTAGTCCATGTGAATCCTGAGTGTGGGAAGCCCTAGGCCACAGATTATATTATAAATCAGTTACTCTCAAAAAATCAGTATCATAAATCTCTGGGGGTTCCTGAGATTCAGAGAGTCTAAAAGGTCAAAAGTTTATATAACAATACTAATATGTTTTCATTTTTAATAAGGTAAATATCAATAGATATAACCTACATAAATAAAAGCCCATTGAGGGGTCTTAGATAGTTTATTAAGAATCTAAAGGATTCAACACCCATTCCTATTAAAAACACTAGAGAGTATAGGAATAAATGGACTTTTACTTAAAATGATTAGTAGCATCTACTTAAAACCATCGTAATGGAGACAAATTAGAACCATTCCCAATAAGATCAGGAGTGAAACAAGGCTGCCCACTGTCACCATTACTATTTAATATTGTATTAGAAATGTTAGCTTTGGCAATAAGAGAAGAAAAAGAGATAAAAGGAATTAGAATAGGTCATGAGGAAACCAAATTATCACTCTTTGCAGATGATATGATGGTATACTTAGAGAACCCTAGAGACTCAACTAAAAAACTACTAGAAACAATTCACAACTTTAGCAAAGTTGCAGGATACAAAATAAATCCACATAAATCATCAGCATTTTTATATATTACCAACAAAGCTCAGCAGCAAGAGATACTAAAAGAAATTCCATTCAAAATAATGGTTGATAGTATAAAATATTTGGGAATCTATCTGCCAAGGAAAAGTCAAGAACTATACATTCTGTTTTCCTTCTTAGGTTGTTTTTTTTTTCCTCTTTCTAGATCTGATTTTTCTAACTTTTTTACAGATGAGGAAAACTGAAGCAAATAGTAGTTAAGTGACTTGTCCAGAGAAACAAAGCCAATAAGATTTGAACAAGGGTATTCCTGTCTCCAAGCTCAGTCAGGCCCAGTACCTTTTATACATTGTGCTATCTAGCTGCCAGCTTCACTTGACCTTGCTATCAATTACCTCAAGCTCTTGACTTATAACTTTCCTCTTTCCTAAACTCCTAGAAAAAGCCTTTATGACTTATTGCCTCAACTTTTTCACCTCCCATTCATTTCTAAATCCATTGCAATCTACCTTTCAATCATACCATTCAACTGAAATAGTTTTCTGCAAGATTACCAACAATCTCTCAGTTGCTAAATTCAATAAACTTTTCTCTAGTCTTATCCTTATTGATTTCTCTGCAGCTTGGATACTTGACTACCTAATCCTCTTGGATAATGTCTCCTGCCTAGGCCTTTAATGGCATTGCTCTCTTGGTTCTCTTCCTCTTCTTGCTCAGTCTCCTTTGCTGGATCAGAATCTATTTCCCACTCCCTAAACATGAGTGTCTCCCAAGATTCCATTCATGGACCTCTCTTCTCCATATTGCCTCTAAAGGAAATCTCACTCATTCCTATAGCAGTTCAATTAATGCTATGCAAATTGCTACCAAATCAACATAGTCAGTCTGAATATTTCTCCTGAGCTTTCAGTTCTGTATCACCACCAGCTTATTAGATACCTCTACAGTATATTCTACAGACCAGGGCTTTTTAAATTCTTTCATTCTCAATCCTTTTTTACTGGAGAAAATTTTTTGAGTCCTTGAAACCATAGGTATATAAAAAAGGTATAGTAATCAAACATTTATGGATAATAAATCATAAAGAAATTTGTTTTAAAACAATTCAAAATTATATATATAATTTTACCACTCATTAAAGATGAAAGAAAATTTGCATACTAATGAGATGAATGTGCTTGTTTATTTTTTATATGAATAATTAAATTTTGGTGGAATAATTGATGCCTAATTTTTTGAGACTCCCACATTCAGTTACAGGACTCTATATGGGGTCAAAACCCAGAGTTTAAGAAACTTTGCTACAGACATCACCCAGAGTTTAAGAAACTTTGCTACAGACATCTCAGATTCAAATTTCCAAAATAGAACTTCTTATCTTCCTTCCCTAAACCTACCCCTTATCCAAACTTTCCTATTTCCACTATCTTTCTAGTACCAATGGTTCAAAACTTCAATATCACTCTTTACTCTTTATATTCTCTTACTCCCTCTCCATCTAAATTATTGCCAAATCTTATTTATTCTACTTCTATACAATCTTTTGAATCCATCCCCTTTTCTCCTCTCTCATGATTACCACCCTAGTTTAGTTCCTCTTACATGGATAATTGTAATAGCCTCCTAAGAAGTCTTACTGCCTCTAGTTTCTGCTCTGATCAGTCTATTCTTCACAGAGGAGTCGAAAATACAGCTCTAATTATGACTCTCCTTTGTTCAAGAGTTTTCATAGCTCCCTAGTACATATTAAGAAAAAAATAGAGGGCCAGCTAGGTGGTACAGTAGTTAGAGCACCAGCCCTGAAGTCAGTTCAAATCTGGCCTCAGACATTTAACACTTCCTAGCTTCAACTTTCGGCAAGTCATTTACCTCCAATTGCCTCCTCAACAAAAATTTAAAAAAAAATACAAATTCCATAGGCTAGATTTAAGGTTATCCCTAATTTGATTCTATCCTACCTTTTTAATCATTTCACATAACTACCCCTCATTCATACTACATTCTAGCCATAATGGACTATTTTTCATTCCTTGGACTCAGCATTCCATCTCACTTTGCATAATTTCAAATGATTAGAAAGCTCTCCCACTTTACTTTATCCTCCAAAGGTTTAGGTTATATATTACAGCAATGCTTTCCTAAAATCCCTAGTTGTAATATGTATCAATCCTTTCTCAAATTATTTTGTGATTCTATTACATGTGGCATGGTAGGACATACAAAGAGTAGAGGCATAACATATTCCAGATGCCAATCTTTCCCTTCAATCTTTCTCCATCCCAGCCTAACCAGGAAAGCGTCAAGAGATCTCCAAAGAGTTCCTGGATATCCTCCCCTGAACTTCCTGAATTGAATCCTACCTACTTTAAGGACTAACTCGTCTCATGTTCTCTTTCTCTTTCTCTCTCTCTCTCTCTCTCTCTCTCTCTCTCTCTCTCTCTCTCTTTTAATTAAAAGCTTTTTATTTACAAAACATGAGTGATTTTTCTACATTGACCTTTGCAAAACTTTTTTTTGTTGTTCCAAGCTTTTCCCCTTCTTCCCCCCACCCCCCTACCCCCCACCCCTAGCTGACAGGTAATCTAATACATGCTAAATATGTTAAATTATATGACAAATCCAATATATGTATACAGATCTATACAGTTATCTTACTGCACAAGAAATATCAGATCTAGAAAGAGAGAAGAAAAAAACCAACCTAAGAAGGAAAACAAAATGTAGGGAAATATTCACAGAAAGCGTTAAAATGCTGTTGTGGTTCACACTCAGTTCCCACAGGCCTCTCTCTGGATGTATATGACTATCTTCATCGCTGAACAATAGGAACTGGTTTGAATCACATCATTGTTGAAGAGAACCATGTCCATCAGAATTGATCATCGTACAGTCTTGTTTCTGTGTATAATGATCTACTGGTTCTGCTGATTTCACTCAGCATCAGGTCATATAAGTCTCTCCAGGCCTCTCTGAAATCATCTTGTTGGTCATTTCTTACAGAGCAATAATATTCCATAACATTCATATACCATAATTTATTCAGCTATTCTCCAATTGATGGGCATCCTTTCAATTTCCAGTTTCTTGCCACTACAAAAAGGGCTGCCACAAACATTTTTGCACATGTGGGTCCCTTTCCCTCCTTTAAAATCTCTTTGGGATATAGGCCCAGTAGAAACACTGCTGGGTCAAAGGGTATGCACAGTTTGATAACTTTTTGTCATCTCATGTTCTCAATGCAACTTTCTTCATATGAAGTTATTTATTCTTTTCTTGGTACTTCTAATGTATTTATTATCCATCACTTACCTGACAATTATTTCCCTAACATTATTTACCCTGTTTCATGTGTAATTATATTATCTTTTCAACTAGAGTATCTAGAGGCACTAGGGGCTTAATAAATTGGTGTTGAATGAATGAATGATTTATAAGCTCTGAATAGGCTAGTACCACATACAATTGTTTATCCCTCCAAGAATGTTTGCTTCTTATTCCAGTTTAAACTGTAGTAGCTTAAAATAGCACTGAGACTTTTGGGACACTCCAGATACAAAATAAGGTCCCTTCCAGCTACAAAAATCTGTGATTCTACGATTGGTTTCCCTCCTATCCTCTTCTTTTACAGAAAGTTCTTTATTAATTTTTAACTATTAGACTATTATTAAGCACTATTAAGCTAAACACAGACATTTAACTTCTATGGTATGACTCCATCCAGATTTCTTCCACTATGCCTCAGAAACCTGAAACTCACTCCAGCTCTGGAATTCAGAATCGGAAATACTCTTGACCCGATTCCCCTTTCTTCAATTGGACAGCTCTTCCCAAAACTTCCATTTAGGAAGTGGGTCACCATCACTTCCTTCTCCATGTTGCACTGGGATTTTCTTAACTATGCTTCTGGTATTAGCTACCCTTTCGTTATGTTTCCTTTCATGTATTGTCTTTCCTCATGAGAATGTAACCTTCTTAAGGGCAGGAACTATATTTCAGCTTGCATTTGTATTCCTGGTGCCTAGGACAGGATTTGTTGACTGACTGATGATTTCAAGATGGAAAAAAGCCTACTGGAAAATATCCCTCCTCCCCTCACCCCCACTGTAGCTCTACCTGGTTTAAATCTTCTACCATGAGAGTCAAGATTAGAAAGAATTTCTTTCTTTATGCCAGGGGTAGGTAACCTTTTTTTTTCTGTCAAGGGCCATTTGTATATTTAAAACATCATTTGCAGGCCATGCAAAATTTTTAACCTAAAAATTCTAACAGTAGGATGTTGTACCTAGATTTCAGCTCATCATCACCTGTCTTGGCAGGGCCAGGCCATAAGCTTTCTCCAACTTTATATGGCCCCAGGGCTGAATGTTCCCAACCCTACTTTATGCCATAAGCTCTAGACTTTATGGTTGTGTTCCTCCCAATGTTAGCCAACAGCAACCAGTTCTATTTATCCATTTAACATCAACTAGCTTTTTAAAAGGAATATTTACTTTGAAGATATAACAAAAACAAAAATATAAATGTTTCCTTCCCTATCATTCAACAAATCAGGAGGGAACAGTCACCTCTATCCTACCTTAGGCTCTGAGGAAAGTGAGCTCAAATTTAGCTAAAGTGCCTACACATACATTGTTCACACAAGGCTCATATCCCGATTGGGCACAATTGACAGAAGGGTCTTCATCTTATCTACAATTGGGTTAGGTCCCAAAGGTCAGCCATGAATGCTACTCCTTATTCCTTGAGTCATCAGTGTTGAGCTGGCTAAAAACCCATTGTGATACTATGATGCTCAAGAAAGTCAAACCAAGCGCAGGGCAGCCAAGAAAAAAATTACCAAAGCTAGTTCCTTGTTAAAAGCACTCCCAGGTCCAGATGTGCACCTTTTTTGTTTAAATAAAGAGCCTTTTTCTAATCACTGAGGTAGACCAGAACTAGTGACAGACTGTCTACACATGCTCCAAAGTCTCTCCAAGATTCTTCCATTATGCTTCATTATGACTCTTCATGATGAAACATGCCTTCTGAGAGAATTCCAAGGAAATTAACATTTGCAAAGATGATATACTTTGTGAATAAGCCAGTCTGCCTTTATATATGCAAAAGTCCAGTGACTCTAAAGTCATAAAGTACGATTGTAAAAAACTGAAACCAACATATTACTAAAGCTTTTTAATCCAAAGGAGTACTAATCCCTTCCAAACAAATGTTAAGCATACTTTGTAAATGTCAGGTTTTAACAATATCTTTGAGAAATTACCTATTTATTCCATTGCTCAGAATATTTTGGAAGTTCCTCTTTGGGAACTGTCTTTAGAGTATAGGATGCCTTCTCTTGAATAATCCTGTTAAGTGGAAAATCTTTATCTTTTGAGCATAAATTAGATTTTTTGAAAATAGCCCAAAGTTAATCATCACTAAGTCTAGGATCAAACCAGGTAATTTATAATTTTGGCTCCAAATTAAATTTTCTTTTTAAAAAATGGTTATCAATTAAAGCCTTGGCTTTACTTCCTAAATTACTTTCACCATATTAATTATTATTAATTATTAATTACATAGTTGTTGTTATTAATTACATAGTTATTAACTAGTTATTAATTACATAGTTGTTAACTAGTTACTAGGCTGTTAACTGGTGATGAGCCTCTCTGTGCTTAGCTAGGTTGGCCCTCCAAAGATTCACCATTGCTGGAACTGTACTTTTGGGGAGCTTATCTTTAGCAAAGATTCAAAACTGATAAAGGAAAGTGTGGGTCCATGGTATAAACCCAAGGACCCTGAAAAATCAATCAATCAGAGAGTAAGAAGATGAGTTAGTTGCATGGTACCTGGAATATGCTACAGCCAGCTTAGGCTGGAAAGAACTTGTTAAATTTTTAGTGTAATCATTTACAACTGGGAAATCAGCAAACTACAAATCAGGATTTGAGTTCTATTTTGCTGATTGTCTAGACTTTTAAAGTGGAGAAAATTTTAACAATGCAGTTTAAACCTAAAAGTGTTTCATGTGCACTGTCTTCCCCTCCCCCTGATTCCCTAGTGCTTAAATATTTATTTACCAATACAATGTACCCCTGAATCCTATCTTTCTTTCGAAAGCCAATCATCCCCATGCCTTTTTTCTGTTTGGGGGAGTAAGTTGCAAAAGATGAGCAGACACAGATGAACTTCTTGATCTACATTTCAGATCATATTACAATATTTTCCCCAAAAAACTCACCCTTCTAGTCACCCAGGTTGAAAACCTGCTGTCATCATCTTCTCACTTTCTTTCACTCTACATATCCAAATCGTTGCCAACTTATCATCACAGCATCTCTCCACTTGAACACCTACCATCCTACTTCAGGTGCTCATACTGTCTCTCCTTTAGACTCTTACTGTTCTTCAGTTATGTCTGACTCTTCATGACCTTATTTGAGGTTTCCTTGGTAAGAATAGTGGAGAGATTTGCCATTTCCTTCTCCAACTCATTTTACAGCAGAGGAACCTAAGGGTAAATGTGACTTGCCCAGGGCCACATAGCTAGTAAGTGTTTGAAGCCAGATTTGGAGAATGTCTTCCCATCTCCAGATCTGGCACTCTATTGCATGTACCACTTACCACTTAGTTGCTGTAGACTATTAAAATAGCCTTGTAAATATTATTCTGTTTCAAGGCTCTCCTCATTACAATCCATCCTCCATGCACCTGAAGTGTAGATCTGACTATTCTCTTCCCCTTAATAAAACTCCAGAGGTAATCCCTACTACTAAGATCACACATACATTTCTGTTTGGCATTTAAAGCCCTTTGTCACTAGGCCCTAAGCTTTGTACTCTCCTGTCTAGCCAAATTCACCTCACTCATACAAAGAGATGAGTAAAATATCCAAATCTGAATAGGAAATTAAGGTGAGATAGCATTCATTAAGTAGAACTATGTAAAGAAAAAGGAATGAAGTCATACAGAAACTTTCCCCTGAATTGAAAGTGGAGATGATTCACTTTTGTTGGTTATTTTTATATTGCATTATATTTTATATGATTATATATGTATGTGGTTAAAAACAAGACTCTAATTGAAAAGCTGTTATAGTCGTTGATTTATGACCTAGTATTTTCTGGTACACTATATCTTTAAAACAAAAAGTGTCTTTTAAAAAAAATCACCTGTTTGCCTAGCTATAAAGATCAAATAACTGAATAATTAACACAATTATTTATAAATCTGCCTCATTCACCAGGTCCCACATTTTTTCAAAAGTAAAAAGTATTTTCAAATGTATTGCTTCAAAGAGCAAAGATTTTTTTGTATTACTAATAAAATAAATTTTAAAATATTGTTTATTTTATTCTTATGTCATTCTTTGAACTTTGTTTTGCATGCTTTATGTAATATACATAATGCATAGTAGTTCACGCATATTATTTATTAATATTCACATTTGTGGTGTGTGCTAGACAATATTTTGCTAATAGGCATGTCTCATCTGAACCACTGGAGGGAGTACACATGCCAGTGAGATCAGAAATCCATCTAAAGTAATGACACTGATTTGGTGATGTTTTTTAATTTGTTTCCCTGCCCATTTCTCCTCTAACTTTTTTTTTACTTTGTGTTACTTTTCTTTGAATGTTTTCTTAGGAAAATGAGCTTGAAGATCCTAGATCCCTGTTCTCTAAATTGCCTTCCTTCCTTATAGAATACTCACACAAAGCTAGAATTCTGCACAAACAGCATTTGAAAATATATGTATTTTTAAATTTTAGTTAAGGTTTTGAGTTCCAAATTCTATCTATCCCTCCCTCTTTCCTTCCCTTTCCTCCCCTTCCCTGAGACAGTGATCAGATGTTATATATGTGCAATTATGTAAAATATTTCCATATTAGTCATTTTGTACAAAAATAAACAAAATAATGAATAAAAGAAAAAATGGGAAAATAGCATGCTTCAGTCTGTATTCAATCAATATTAGTTCTTTCTTAAGGCAGAGAGTATGCTTCATTAACCCTTTGGAATTGTCTTGGTTCATTGTATTGCTGAGAATACTAAGTCATTCCCAATTCTTCATCACACAAAATTGCTGTTACTGTGCACATTCTCCTTGTTCTATTCACTTCATGCATCAGTTTATGCAAGTTTTCCCAGTTTTTTTCTGAAATCATCCTGTTTGTCATTTCTTACAGCTCATATAATATTCTATTACAATCATACACCACGGCTTGTTTAGCCATTCCCTGATGAGCATTGCTTTGATTTTCACTTTTTAGCTACCACAAAATATTTTTGTACAGATAGATCATTTCTCCTTTCTTAAGATGTCTTTGGGATATAGATCTAACAGTGGCATTGCTGGATCAAAGCTATTCCATAACTCTGGGCATAGTTCCAAATTGCCCTCCAGCATAGTTGGATCAGTTCACAACTTCATCAAACAGTAGTGTCCCAGTTTTTGTCTTATTAACCACTCTGAAAGGGGCAGTTCTCTGATCAATAGTGATTTGGAGCATTTTTTCATATGATTATAGAAAGCTTTTATTTCATCTGAAAACTCTGTTCCTATCTTTTGGCTATTTATATTATATTTTTATAAATTTGACTCAGTTCTCTATATATTTGAGAAATTGGGCTTTTATCAAGATACATGTTGCAAAAAATTTTCCCCAATTGTCTGCTTTCCTTATGATATTGACAACTAGCATTTCTAAAAGCTATGTGACTGAATGCAGATTGTATAACCTATATAAGACTGCTTGCTATCTTGAAAAGGAAGGGGAAAGAGGGAGAAAAAATTGAAACTCAAAATCTTATAAAAGATGAATATTGAAAATTGTATTTTGATGTAATTGGGAAAACAAAATACTATTTACCAAAAAAAGTCACATGACCCTGGAAAAATCACTTAATCTACTTTTGTTTCCTAATCTGTAAAATGAGAATCATAATAGCACCTACTTCCCAAAGTTGTTGCAAGAATCAAATGATAATTGTAAAGTACATAGCAGTTCCTGGTATATGGTACACTCTATTAATATTTATGATTTTTTCCCCATTCCTTCTTGCACACACTATGTCTGGAATACCCTCTTCCACCTACCCTAAACTTTTGAAATCTTAGCTTTGGCTTAATTAAATACCACCTCCTCCAGAAAGCCTTCCAGATTCCCTAAATCATTAATAGCACTTTCTCCTTAAGAATCCACTTTACACTTTTCTTGCAGTTCCTTTAAGTACCTACAAAGTGCTATTTTTTTAAACTGTGGTTACTTATTTTTATCTCATATTCCCATACTATCTTACCCAGCGTTATATTCTGCAAACCACAGAGAAGGTACTTAATAAATGTTTAGTAAATGAGTTAAATTAGAAGAGGCAGGTAAAGGAGAGAATGTCTATGAATGACTAGCACATATTTCCCAATATAATAAATTTCACATTATACAAAAACTCAAAATTGATTTTAAAAAAAAAAA